>PVLD010006271.1:0-102304 GCA_004027595.1 Dinomys branickii
GTCCTTCACATGTTGCTATATTGCCATGTCTGAGTGGCATTCCTCCGGGAGGTTCTCTCTCCGCTGCCCACCCGGTCACCATGGGTTCATATAACGTTCATATATGCAAGCAGTATGGAGACACTCTTGTTGCTCGCATCAGTAGTCTGGGGTGAGTCCTGAAGCCTGTGGACTCGTCCCATTGCTGTCAGGAACAGGTAGTGATTGCGCAGGCCGCCGAGGCTCAAGGTGCTCACAGAGGGTGTTCAGGGTGAGAGCCGAAGCCCAGTAACTCATTTCATGCTTCCTGCTTGATGCTGGAGTGAGAAGGGCATGGTGTCGTGTGAGCCACCTCCATCTGCAGCTCTCTCTTGCTGTTGTGCTCCAGTTCCCGTTTGTTCCTTGGCTGGATCCCTGGGAGTTGCTGTGGCTCTGCAACTCCTAAGTTTACTCTTGACGCTGAGCTTCAAATGGATTAACGTCTTGAGATCTTAGTGGTAAGAGGCATGCCCTTTTTCCTCCCAGGAAGAAAGCGTGCCGCTAAACCTCTGTTTGCACACAGAAGATGTTTTCAGGAGAGCTTATGTTGCTCGGTGGTTTAGAAGGCAGTGCTCTCTTACCAGGAGTAGCCCCCCGGGCTGGAATTTGATAACTGCAAACAAACAGAGGCACTGTACCACCCTTCATGTTACAGGCTTCTTCACACAACAGTGGTACTTTTGTTCACTGGGGTGAATGGGTTTACGGGGGAAGGGCAGAGAGTTGATTTTATGGAGAAAAAAACCCATTCTTGATAAAAGATTACCATTATTATCCTAACAGAAGATTAAAAAATATAACCCACCATGAAGTTCATGGTGCAAAATGTAGCAAGATTTTTTTTCACTCATGAGAAAGTCTCATTGAAATTTAGCAAATCTTTGGTGCCCTGTCTGAATCCTTAGAGAACCATCCTTGCTGCAATTGGGATTCTCTGCATATTCTAGCCAGAGGACCTATATTAGTTTTTCTGGAGCAGACATGTTCTTAAATTTCAGAAGAGCAGACTATACTTAAATTTTCTCTCCTTCTCTAAGTGCCTTAGAATGATGTGAAAGTGACTGTCACTCATGTACGCTTCTCTCCATTATAAAGTAATATTGAACTGTTTGAATGGGAATTACATAGTACAGTGCGTCTTATTTACCATTTTAAGTATTTGCTGACAGTTCGCTAATTAAGTAGCATTTACTCTCTTCGTAAGTCTAACATTTTGGAAATGGAAAGGACCCAGGTAATAAAAAGGAACCGTTGAGCCCACAAATTGGGTTCTAGAGGGCAAAAATGACTTCTCAAAAGGGCACAGAGTCTCGTGTAGCACCTGATTGTTTCCACTCAGTCTCCTGGTTTTATTTTCCTCATTCAACATTTGCGTTTCCCACAGTCCGAAGCTCATACAGCTGTCATGACATTTTGATTGCAGGCACCCTGTTGATGCAGAGCCTGATAATTTTTCTCTGTGTATTTTAAAATCTCATTATTTACCTAAATAGGGTAGTAGGTGAAATCATCTCATTATTTCGGGGGCTACCATAGAGGACAAACACTTTTCCATTGCTCACAGCACTCTACATTTCTGTCCTGAGAAAGTATAGCACCTATTTCTCTTACGTCATAAAATTACACTAAATGCGTTAATATATATTTTAGATAACCCAGTTCAACTAATATTTAGTGTAATTTTATTACTTAAAATATATAATAACAATTTATTTCTTTAATTTGGTAATCATAAAAATAATGTATGGCTGGAAGCTTAATTTCAAAATTATGCAGAATGTGTTTGGATCTGTGGTCTTTATCTCTCCCCTGCCCTCTTCCCATTCAGGACTGAAGCTCGCAGAGTGCCCATAGCCTGCGTCCTTGGGGCCTGTGCGGAGTGGAGCCCTCTCTCTTCTATCACAGGAACTACTCTGTGATGAGGAATAACCTTTCCTTCCCACCTACATAGGAATATGAAGAACTTCAAAGACCAACATGAGCAATAAGTTCTAATTCCACAGGTTTGGTCCATTAGGCTTTTTGAGTCTTCTTATGGCAGCAACTAATATTCCTATGATTCTGTGACTGTGTAAGAAAGAAAAGATATTATATAGTAAACAGCCTGTGGCTTAACAGTGGTGTGTCGGTGGTAGACACATAGATGGTAGACTTATGCTTTACATGCTTTACATGCAAATAGAGAACTATGGAGAGTGTAAAACAATAAAAAATACCCAGTCTTTTTTGCCACCAAGCACTGTGTTATAAAATATGCCTGTGTGAAAAGACTTTCTATGGATCCAGTTTTAGAAACAATTGTACAATTTACTAGTGAGGTATTTTGTTTGCAGTACTGGTAGTTGAACACAAAAATTTAAAAATATACATGGTATATTTACAAATTATGGTATTATACCAAGTATTTACTCCTTAAACATATTTTACATTGAAGTTAGTTTAGTGAAAAACTTATTCTCCAGTTAGCCTCTCCATAAAGAGGCTAAGCTATATACTTTGGTTTAAGGGTACTTTTATTTTCAGTGACAGCTCTTCTGCATGAAGCACCTGTGACCAAGCCATGCGGCATTGCTTAATTCCATGTTTAGTGGAATTGGTGGAATTCTCCTGTGTGGTTTTACATACTTCTGTGATCCCAAATTAACAGTGATTTACAGAGAAGACGAAGGGGAAACAAGAGACCTTGAGATGTTTTAAGTCTTTTGTTTATTATTATGTGGCTTCCTTTGTGGTTAAATTTATAAAATTGCAAAACTGAGTGTAAGCTATAGGGCACAGTGGTTTTTTAAATGACAAGTTTTAGTGTGTGCATGAAATATTTTATTTGTTTTGAATAAAATCTTCCAAAATTTATTCTGTATTCTAAATTGTTTTATAACCAACGAACAACTCATGAAAACCATGATGACTACGTAGTGTTACTTCAGATGGTTTTATTGTAGGAGGGAGTTGTCTCCTCAAGATGTCAAATATGTTAGATATGCCACTAAAATAAAAATATATTTTACCATTCAGTTTGTTAAATTCTATTAAAAATACATATTGGCAAATAAATACAAGTACAAAGAAATTTTACATATGTAGGACCCGCTTACCATTGCAATAGATTATGTAAGTAGAAGAGTTAAAGAAATTATATTATAGGCACAGATAATAGCCCAGTGGCACAAGTGCCAGCCTGGCAAGCACAAGGTCATGAGTTCAATTCCTAGTGCAAAAAAGTATTATATTACAGCGGTACATGCATATCCATGTTCACAGCAGCAAAATAGCTAAATGCTGGAAGCAGCCTGTATATGCCAGTCCATACAGGAATGGGGAAAGAAAAGAAAATGTGGTATTTAAAAACAATGGGGTACTACTCAGCCATGAAGAAGGATACATTTTTTAATCATCTGTGCAAAAATGGATGCACCCTGATACTGAAGTTCTAAGCAAAATAAATCAGACACAAGCATAGATATTACATGATTTCTCTTAGTTGACAAAAACAAGATATTATTTATTTATTTATTTGTTCATTCACCGTGGTGCTGGCGCTCAGATCCAGGGCCTTAGTCCTGCAAGGCAAGGGCTCTACCACAGAGCCACATCCCTTAAAAACTTAAGGACTACAATAAAAATAGGTAATATAGAATAGGGAGATAAATACTTTACAAATGAGATGGAGACCTAGAGATGGAGGTAGGGCAAAGGGGAAGAAAGATAAGAGGAATGCAGAAGAGTGAAGACCTGTCATGTTTATGTGCCACCATTCCACGAGGAAGCCAGTCATTGTGTTCAACAGCCATGTACTGATGAACAAGAGCAATTATTCAAGTACCATTCCTGCCTTTGTGTCCTTTACTTCCAGAGGGAGCTGGATGACAGAGGATATATGCAGTTGTTTCACCACACAACTGGAAAACCACACCCAAAAGCATCTTCATTGGAACATGGTCCACTACTGAATTTTAAATGATAAAAGCAATAACACAATATATAGGTAAATAAATAGGGCTTGCTTCCAGCTTAGTTTTAATTTTAGCATTATGGAATGTTAGTGTTCTTTGCAAGTTCTCTCTCTTTTCACTTTTGATAATAACCATCTTTATGGATGAGGTAGCTGTGGCTCAGTAAATGGAACTGGAATTCCAGACTATCTCCCTCCAAGGCCCAAGCCTTAGCATTGTGTAGCTCCTATTAATATTTCATAAGTGTCACCTTTGAAACACACCTTGCGTGCTTTTTCTAATCTACCAACATATAGTCGGAACCATTTCATAGATCATTTAGGATGAAATACATGACCCATGATTATTTGCTGAAGTTTATAAGATGGGGTTGTTCCAGAAGAGTTAGATAAATTAGGCAGCTTCACTTTGTCCCTTTGCCTAGAAGAAAGCAGAATCTATGCCTAGTAGCTCTGTGCCTAAACATTCCTATAAAACCATTTGCTGTTGAGAAGAATATATTGAAGACATAGGTACTCTGTGATGCCCAGTGTTCCAATAAAGCACTCACATTCTAATTGTTCCAATTCATACCTTTTTGCATGTAACATTTGAAGTTTCTGAGTTTGAAGTTTCTAAATAAGGAGTATAGGACTGGAAAAAGTTTGCTGAGGATAGTTCTAGCAGGCATACTTCATTAGCGTGCTAACTACACAGAAAATTTTTCTTGTATAAGCTCCTGACTAACTTTCACAAGAAGTTTTACTTTATATAAGTCTGAGTTTTGTCCAGAACCTGCTCCTAGGACTTACATTTTGTGGAGAAGGGGAAAAAAAGGACAATAGCAATGGAAAAAAAAATTGGCAATCTATGCATTTAATTAAATGCATTAATTTGATGATGTATATTTATTTGATTTTTGCTATTATGTAAGACCTTATTAGGACAGCAAGAACTTACTATGTGCAAACAATGTTGTGTTTATTGAAGCAAAAATAATTTCATAATTTGTATTTCAGATTCTAAATTCAAACTCTATTTTCCCTGCAACTCTATGTGTTTATGATGATGGGTATTGTTGTAAAGGTTCTCAATTATTTGTCTCTATGGTGGAGAAGCTTCTGGCTATTATTAACATAGAATTGAAAAAATATCTCATGTAGAAGAGATGTATGCATCTGTTTGATAAGATATCAGCTTTTTGGAGCCTGGTGTCCCTGGACATTCCTATTTATTACCTTTGCCTCAGCTACATTCCTCCAGCACTTCTTCCTCTTCTTCTCCATGGTAGATCGCAAATTTCTTTTTCCTTCACCTTTTGAGATAGGTGTGAAGCTTGAAATTCCTTAGTGTGTTACTTTAGTTTTATCTGGTTCCACTTAATTAGGGGAAGGAACATAGTTTAAAGTTAAATGTGGCATGCTGCAGGGTCAGTTCTTCCAGTAATAATGTTAATTACACTGGAGGCTTAAAAGAGAATGAAGGAAAAAAGTATGAAGTGGAAATACCTTCTTATTTTTCTCTCTGTCACTTCTTGTGGAAGATTTTATGTATTGTTTAAAAAATGTTCTGTAATCTGACGGTGCTGAATATCACTGTGTATTCATTCTTGTGACTTTAAAAAGCGTTGCTGTGTTTGTTTTCAGTGTAGTTTTATTCCATCTTTCAAAAAAGATGGAAGCTAGAATAAAGTGCTGGTATTTATATCTTTGTTGAAAGTAACAAATTAATCTACCCAAGGTGTGTGTTTTGGTAAAATTTTACTAATATTAATGCTATTTCATTATACTGAAAAAGTTTTATATTGAAAAAGTATTTTTCTCGCAAGGGGATGACTATTATTATTATTATTGTTATTATTATTAATCATCATCATCATCATCATTTTGGTGCTTTCCAGGCAGGGGACATGCAAGGACTAAGATAAGCAAGTCCTTCCAAAATGATTTTAAAAGACACAGAACATGGGAATATGGCAGGAGATTCCACATGGATGGCAAACTTGGAGCATTCTCTCCTAACAGGAGCAGTACTCAATTTAAAACTTAGGGTATAAGCAAACTCAAAGGTCAGTTTCTTTTGTAGAAGCGGAGGAGAGAAAATATCCCTGCATTCCTCCTCCTGCCCTGCACCTGGACGCTTTCTTTTTCGCCGCGGCAGCCCAACAGATACTCCCCACTGAATACCAGCAAGACCCACTACTCCTCTTTCTACTCTCTGCAATTTCTATACCCTTCCTGTGCGTTTCTCCAGGGCTGTCCACTTCTTATTTTATGGTACTGGGAATCAAACTCAGGACCTGTGCTTCCAGTCAGGTGCCTTCTTTGCTTGAAATTCACCTAGATTGAAATCTAGGTGAAACCAACCCCTTTCCTTATGGATTTTCCTTTATCTGCTGTCAACAGTTCACAAGTGTTGCAGCTCCCAGGAAATCCTAACCATTTTATTTTGCACCTGCTTATTCCTTTCCTTGAAATGCTGCCTTACTACCTCTTATATAATGCACTTTTCTTCCTTTAAACCTTAGTGCAGAGGTTGTGTCCTCTGGCAGGCTTTCCCTGACAGTCTGCCGCCCCATGATCTGTCAGCTTGGCCTAACCCCCTCAAAGCCCTTCCACAAATTATGCCCAACTGTTTTAAATTCTTTCTCGTTCACTGATGTGATGAATTTTGGTCAGTGGTGGGTGGATGGAGAGGTGGATGGTTTTTTTCTAACTTTATTTTCAGAGTCACATGTTGCAGTCTTTGGGGCTTTGTTATTGTTTTTATCCTTTGTATTTATTTTATGTCAAGAACGAGTCTTAGCCTATTTTTAAACTCAGCTCATACTCTGATGCTGTTCAGGCCTTGCACTCCAAGGTGCTACTTTCATGGAATGAGGGAGTCATGTGTGCCAGAAAGAAAGGCTATTTTCCCAGGATTAGGCTGCTTCATGGTAAGAATGACAGGAACACCCCAAAATCCTTGCATAAAAGGAGTTAGTGATGTAACCAAAGCTCGAGCTAAGAGCTGTTGTGACAGAAGGAGACGACACAGTCTTAGCACTGTTCTATGAGAAGTGATAGTATTTATCATGAAGTTTAATTTGCATAAAGGTAGAACAACTTGCTTTTCTGAAAAGTACTTTGCATGAAGTTTTTCCTATGTGTGATAGACATGAATATAGTGGTTATCTGAAAAACATATATTTGTATTTGAATATCTTTTCATTTGTAATATTCATCTTAGTTGAGTGTCCTGTGTCACACATAATACATCTCTGTATTATGGTTGACTATATAGCTTCAATATGAATTTTTAGCAGCTGTAAACTGTGTACTCTCTCACAGTCTGTTGTTGCAAGCGATCTCTGTACATGAGGGATAAATAAGTGTCTCTAATTACATATCGCCTGGCAAATAGAAAAGCACACAATTCTGCAAGCATGTAAAAGCTCATAGACTATACTCAGTTCAAAATTATAGCTGGAACACAACAGAAAAAGTTATAGCTCCACCCAAAATGTCAACAGCTTGCTAATTCTAGCTACTGGCTTTTTGTTTTCTAAGTGATTCAAAAGTGCTTACCATGCACAGATAAGTTTTGTGACCTATAGTAGCAAATTCATCTTCTAGTGTCCTGGTCAAAGCTGAAATGGGTCATGCTAATGCATTTATGTTCCAATTGGAGGTTTTTCAGTTGTCTGATGACGAAACAGTTGACTGTACACTGTGAAGCAATAAAGAGCTTAGAGTGAAATGCATGACTTCTCGGAATTTTACAGTGTCTTAGTCACTCTTGTTAACAGCCATAAAATCTACCGTAGAGCAGAGAAATAAGGATGATACACACTGATTCAATGTTAGGGTTGAAAACAGAAGTATTTACCAAGACTAAATGTGAACTTCAAGCTTATTAAAGATGAAAATGTAAAATGTAAGGGATGAGTAACAAATTCATTACGCTGTCAGATGTGCAGGAAACCAAGGGGGCCGTACCGGAGCTGGACATACTGAACTGCGCTCTTTATTCATCCATTGCCGGCAGCGTGGCCCTAAATCGAATTACATTTTTGTGTCAATGCTTCCGTCAATTGCATTTGAACAACAGTAGTAATTTTTGCCAGATTTTGCCTTTTACCTCAGTGAATTAATTTAGGACCAAGCTTAAAACAAAGTTATTTACACACACACACACACACACACACACACACACACACACACAGTCACAAGTGAAAAGGAGTACTTCTGCACATAATTCAAAAAGATTAAAAGACTAGTGCTTATTTAAAATGTTATGTATTCAGAGGAAGATTTTGCAGAGGAGATATTATTTTCTGGGGCTGTGATCAATGGATTTGGCAGAGTTCATGGAATTTCTCTTTGTAGCACAGGACAGTGTATCTACACGCTGAATTGCCTGCCTCGGCCCTAGTCCAGCTACTTCGTGGGATTTGTTTATCACAGGTCATGCATGGAAATGGAGCTATAAACAACTTCTCCCTTCTGAAGAGCTAGAACATTGCTCATTTTTATATTATGCCTGATGAAATCTGAAAACTAAATGTGTGGGATTAAGAAAGATAAAAATATGATAATCCTTTCTGTGGTCAGTGAGCATTGTAAACTTTTCCATTTCATGAACTCCAAAGGATAAATATGAGATTAAGAACTGTACATATCTGTGAACATTTGCTAGTTATTTTCTACTTATTCCATCTCCAATATCATAAAATCAATATAATAAAATCAATCCAATATCATAAAATCTCCATAATTTCAGGGAAATACTTACATTGAAACTTATATGAAGATTGAAGTTTTATAAAATGATACCTCTTTTCAGAATGCAAATTTAAATATCTCAGCTTAAAATTATTTAGTAAACCGTAGTAGCTCTTATCAAGTGTTGGACAGCATGCCAAGAACATTGCAGTTAATATTTCATTTAAAACTTATGAAAACATGAAGATATTTGGAGTACCCACTTTTTCCAAATGAGGATCTCCACGTAGAGAGAAGGCAGCATAATGAATGCTGCTCCAAGGGGTTGATTTTGAT
The DNA here is from genome assembly GCA_004027595.1 of Dinomys branickii. Taxonomy (NCBI): domain Eukaryota; kingdom Metazoa; phylum Chordata; class Mammalia; order Rodentia; family Dinomyidae; genus Dinomys; species Dinomys branickii. Next base: position 8,990 of record PVLD010006271.1, read on the forward strand.
TTCAAATGCTTGCAGTCTATCAGCAGGCGGCATATATATTTGACCTTCTTACTAGTATTGTTGAGAGTGTCTGAATGAAATTGTTCCTTTTATTACTACAATTTTTAATTTATTGAAAATGGAAATTCAAAGTCTTTGCTTCTTAGGAGTACCAACAGACAACAACCCATGGAAACACCAGATGGCCTCAACTTAGCCATCTCCCCGACTAAATGCTATACTGAGCCCTGTCCCATTGGTACTGTCCAGAAGCCATGTGGAAGTGTGTGGAGTACAGGCATAGGATATTTGCTCAAAGGGAAGTCGAAAGTTTTGTGCCCCTTGTCACAGTGACCCTAAATTCCTGTTGGGTGTGTTGTAAATGGAGAGGCCATTCTTCAGGCTCCAAGCACACTCCCGTGAAATTGTTTCTGATTAGTTTTTATAAACTTTGTAGGAGACTGGGAAAGGAAAATGAATTACCTGAGAAAGTGGAAAAGAGAGTGGTTTTGTTCATTTTCTCTTCCCTTAGGGAGGCAGTTTTACTCAGGCCAGGTAGATCACACTACCCAGTTCTCCCAAAGCTAAGCTTCTCTCTCGGTTGCAGAGAACTTGGGAATCTTGTGGGAGGAATGTTACTACTCATCACTGTCAAGAAATTATTAAATATATTAATTACTTTGGAAATTACCATATAGGAAATCAAATGTTAGGTGCAATAATCTGTAAAAAGAGCTAATGCTCTTCCTGCTGGTTGATCCACAATTGGGAGGAATATCTTTTCAAGAAATTGGAGGGGAAAGTAAGGATCCATGGGAAGGAGAAAGGATAAAAACCACTTACCGGAGAACTTGTCAAACCTAGGGCTTATCTCTGCCCCTAGGACGGTTCCTCAGACCCTTTCAAGTCCCCCCTGCATCATAACTTTTTGTTCCATTTCTCTATCTGCTTTTATCCTTTTGATACTATGCCACATAGATAATTAATGAGTTTATGGTTAAGAAAGTTGTACAGGTTGTGCAATTAAGCACAAAGGCTACACTGCCATCATTTTTTTTTTTTTTTTAGTACCAGGAATCAAACTCATGAACTTATACTTGCCAGGCAGGCGCTGTGCCACTGAGCTATATTCCTGGCTCATAATTTGCATTTTAAAATCCCAGTTGTATCATAATTTATATGGCAATATAAGAAACTGCCGAAAGACTCCGTTTCTCTCTTGTGGTGACTAAATGGGTTAATATAGGATTGTTCAACATTGCAGTATTCGGTAAGTACAACCGGCATGAGGTATGAGCTTTCCTCACCTCCGTTTCAGTTTGCATTGATAAATTCTCTAATAGCCTGGGATACTTTTTCATTTATATCTACATCTCTGTAGCATGCAATACACTACTTCATCCTGTGTAGCCATGAGCTTATTCTTGCAGAAAGAAATAATGTTTATTTTACTGTTAAAGTAAAATAATGTTCTAGCAGTGTTACTAGAAAACTACGTCACATTAGACTACACACAAAATCTACCTCCTGAAGGAGGAAATACAAGGAGCATATAGTAGTTTTGAAAAGCCCTCGTAAGACCAAGACCCCTTAGAACATCTCAGCTCTTCTTTTATTACCTATCCTGGTCTGTCCCAAGTGGAAGATTTACAAAAGATTCTGATGTTAGGGTTTTCAAAGTAGACCTGGCCACCCACCCCCATCCAACTCTGGGCCCTTCCTAAGGGGTTCCGTTGGTACTAAATCAGTAGGTCTTCTTCTGTCACTTTTGCATGTCATTTTCATGATAAATAGATGCCAAAAACCCTTAAGTGTAACACGTATGGATTCACACAGCCCCTTTTAGCAGTCTATAATTTGTAGTTATTTGTATGCCATCATGTGAGGATTTTATCAGTATTTTCAGCAAACGGAACATTTATTTCCAGTGTCTTTCCTATTAAGCATTCTTAAAATATCTTTACAGGCACGTGCAAGTACATAGGTATCTGGAATTTTTATAAATATGTTCAAATATCTCTGCAAAATGGCTAAACAAATGCACATACCAACAAGCAACACACGAGATGAAAGAAAATGTCTGTATTCTTTTCCTAACATATGATTTATATCAGACCCTAAGGATTTTAGACATCTGTGGGAGAAAGAACTGACATCTAATTTTTATTTTCAAAGTCACTAATTACTATTTTTATATAACATATTCCAACATTTTTTGCATTTGTTTTCTTGTGCTTACCTATAGATTAATATGAACATTACTACTTAAAAGTAATTTTATCCATGTGTATACTTGGCTTATTTTCACTAATAGAGATGCTTACACTTAAATATCTTTAATTTAGTGTAGATTACACAAATGATAATTTAAATTTGATTACATTTGAATAGTTTAATGAATGATTGTGATTACACAATCAAATAATATGGCATGAAGTAGTTTAGCTATGTGCATAATTGTTTAGGCTTCTTTTGGTAAAAATCTTTATCATTCACGGATTAATAAGTTAATATTTGTACTGTTTGTAGTATATACAGGAACTTAGAAGGTTTAAAAAATTAGCCAAATTAATTTTAATGTAACTATTACTGTTACTACCATTTTATGATTATTACTTGAGCTAGATAAATGAAAATCAGTTATTTCCAAGGATTTTAGACATGCATGCCTAAATTAAATTGTAAATTTCTGTGGATATGATCCTACCATGGAGGAAAGTTGTTCAAAAAGTAATAATATGTTGAATTTAAATACATATCTTTAAGTTCTATTGTTTTGCCTTTATGCCATTTAACTATAAACATATCATCTAATACAAGATGACATATTTGTATGAAGTTTTAATTAAGATGAATATTGAGAGGAGTAAACTATTGCTGTGAGAAAGTGTTTTAATTTGAGTTGGAAAAATAAATTATTAGTCACCAAAGAATGCTGTGATAGGCAGCATTACTTTCATATAAGAAGCAGAAGTCATGAACCCACGACTCAGTGGTAATATAAGTGCAACAAGTATTTATAAAAAAAGATAATTAGTATTTAACACGAAGTCCAGACCACTGAAGCGAACTAAAATTGGTGTATTCAGGCAGATAGATCCAAATCACAGAGGAAATCAGTATTACTGTGTCTGTGGTCCTGAGGTCCTTGTTTCCACTCTAATATTTTCATGTGCCTCCTTACCACTTAAATATAAAAACAGGCAATACCTGAGGAAACATGATTTCAATTTTAATGTAGTCTATCAACTGAAAAGGCACGTCCTACTTCATTTTTTAAATCTATAAAATATATATATATGGCAGTACTATCAAGCAATAATGTTTATAAGAATAGAAATTTGAAGTGGTGAAATGTACATTTTAGAAAATTAAATTATTGTTTCAAATCATATTTTTTGGCTTATGTTCATATTATATATAGATACATTATTCTTAATGTGCATTTACATAGAACTTTGATTATATGTATTTTCTATATGTATAAACATAGGTTAATTTATTATTTCACATATTATTTAAATGTCCATATATCGCTCTACTTATTTAATTAAAAGTTCCTCAAAGGTAGGTAATATATCTGATTTATCTACATTTCTGGGCATTATTCCTCTGTTGTAGTTATTCCGTGCATTTTATATATTCCTAACTGCCATAAGAGAAAGACATTAGGAAAATGTTTTCAGAAGCCAAGTGATAAACACCAATCAAGTGTGTTTACTAGTTTTGATTGTTTTATAAGAATTTGTGTAACGCTGCTTACAGATCCTAACTTATTTGTAACCTCAATTTCATATTTTCATTTACTTCAACTACAATGGTCATAAAGAATAGAATCCAAGAGAGAAATGTGTGCTTCAAAAAAAAAAAATCGCTATCTCTATATAGTATAAAGTACCCCCTTTAAACATAGAACTTCACATATTTCTTATATTTCTACTCTCGCTTCCTCTTAGGTATATCATTCCTTTCTTTCATTTTAGATATTTGTTTCATTATTAATCATTCAACTTGGAAATAACCAGGCTCCATTTATATCAATAAAATGTTTTATTATTCTGAGGACTCTTTGATATCATTCATCCATCAAATTATATTTATTATTCTTCAGTGTGTCTTAGTTTTCTTTACTTTTCCATGCATTATTGGATTGTAATTATCCTTTTGATGTCTTATCTCGCTAAATCATTTTCTATTTTTTGTTTGAGAAAAGAGCTGCTCTTTTGTTATTTGGATTTTTCTAACTTTACACGCTCAATCCTGTTCTGTTTAATTTCTCATACTTCCAGACTTTAGGGATAAACACAATTATCTCATTTTCACGTAAGAAAACTGGCCTCTGTATGACATGCAATATAAATAGCTAGTTGGAGTGGGCCATGAACAGTTCCCAACTTGGTGCCACTTCTGTTGTACCAGGAGGAAGTATCTCACTGTCAATGTTTTAGAAAGTATGTATGAATTCTCCCCAAAGCTCCAATCCTGAGTTTAATGTTTTATATGGATTATTCAATTATTCCTCACAATTGTTGCATGACATCACTTTGAGTATTAATTTCATAGAAAGAATGAGCATCAAAGGACAAAGACCCATCGAAACTGTTCCCTAATGACTTTCGCTTTTGTTTTAACTATAAGTCCACTTTCTCTTCTATATCATTTATTTTTATTTTACAGTGGATTGTACAAGTCATTTGCACAAATATTGATATTCAGGAGTATTTAACAAAATATGCTGAATCATTCAGTAGCAAAATGAAGTTGTTCACATTTCTGGAGATTTTAAGCCATTGTAAAAACATCCATGTCTACAGATTCTCAGATCAATATGCGTTTTAAGGCTACTGCACATTGTGAAACAAAGTTGCATATATTCCCTATATATACAAATTTTGGAGTCACTTTTCAGTGAAAACAGATAGTTGGATATACTTCCCATAATCACTCATGTTGCATCCTGTGATATACTCAAACACAGGTAATGCTTATTAACAAAAACTCTCTAATTTGGTTGAGACTACTTTATTTTGTTCAGTATGAATAAGATAAAATAAAATAGTCATACTACTCTAAGAATTTGCCTTATGAAAGAAAAGAAATACAACAATAAGAGCCTAATATTCCCTATTGTTCCCTTATGAAATCATTTTAAACTCATTTCAGTTACATAGATCCAATGCTGTTTAATTACATAATGGGAAATTATTTTACCAGAAATAACAATGTTATACTTTGTCTTATAATGAGATTAAAAGTGTTACAATTTTATGAAAATGCAGAATAAAACTACAAAATAATCATCAGCAGATACAGTCATTTCAATTTATTAAAGTGGATTTACTTATAAGGATTGTCTAGATGTTAGACAGTAGATATTAGGAGTTAAATGTAGACTCCTTGTTAGTTTACCTTAGCTATGTTCCCATGTCTAGTATTTAAGTAGAAAAGAAACATAAATGTACAAACACACCTATATTCATACATATTAATATATTCATAAATTTGTATTCATTCTAGAGATAGTCATGGAGAAATAAGAATATTAAAATAATTAAACATATAAATACAACCACCACTATTTCATTTTCTCATTCCTAAAAAATATTTTTCAAAAAGCCTGATAGAAAGGATGTATTTTTAATTCATTGTGGATGCTTGCTTTAGAGACTATCCTATACTAGTATAACATTGGATCCTCTCATAACAAAAGAAATATATCCTGACATTCAGGGTAAGTGACATATTTGTTTGGTATACAGCTACTTCAAGATGGTTTAAATGAAGAGACCATGTCTATGGGACTCATTCTTCTGGACACTCTTGATACACAAAAGCAGAAATGGATCCCTTTATGTTTGTACTGGTTTTGCTTCTGCACTTTTATCACTTATTGGTGAGAACAATTTGGTACAAAGCAATAATAAAACAGAATGTAGTCAAATGTCACTATGGTCTGTTGTAGTGCAGTAATGTCAAATAAGAGTAATAGGTTTCATAAAAAGCTGGGCAAATCTAGGAACAACATGATTGCATTGGTGTTCAGATTCATGGCTCAATAGAATTTACTCATGTGCATTTGGTGTATGCATATTGATATAAAATGAGCCACATCATTGACTTTTCTTAATTATAAACATTATTTCCCAGAGTGGTTTATTGAAAGTCTGTATTAAGTAAAGTGTGTGAGACTAAATTCCTCAATAGATTTGAAATCCCAAGTAAAACAATGAGAAAAATCTTTTTAGTAGTTCTTCATTTGGGAGTCTTTTTACAGAGGAGAAAAAGGAACCAACCTCATGCCCTATTGTAATCCCACAGTACAAGGTTTTTGAAAGATACACTGATATAGCAAAATTAACAATGGTAATTGCACGACATAAGTTCTAAGGCAGAAGGTCGTTGTAACTCTGATCTCCCCCAACTTTTATGCGTGCAATTGTCAATGGCCAACCTGTTCTTAACCACAGTGGTCTCCTGAGACTTTCAAATGTGAGTCCTACATCACATCTCAGGAAACTCCAGTGCCCTGCCTTTCTTAAGCTGTCTGTCTAAAGTAGTTCCCTGGATTTCAACAAGGCACATCAATGCTCCCGCAAACACTTTTGTTAGAAGAAATGAAGATGTGGCTACAAAGTTTCCCTTTGAAGTTCTAGTGCCGGATGTGTACAAATTTATCAACATTCTGCGAAGGAGCATGCTGTGCAACTTTTTGCAAAATGGCTAAATTCTTTCAAGAAGAAACATTTTTACTTGAACTCTCAAGCTCAGTATAGCTATCAGGTGCCAAGTCAATTGCGCACATGTAGAAACTGAAGTGATGTGTAAAAGTGTACGGAGTTGTGGGGGCCTTCTGGGTACTACAAAAATCAAACTATGCCAAAACTGCTAAAATGTAATTAAAAATAAGTATTATTTGATCAAAAAAATTATTTCTGATATTTGGGTTCTTCATTATATAACATTGATAGATAGAGGACCATAATAATTTTCTATCCAAATGCAAAGAAAAAACAAAAAGATTGGCCTCTGTGTACTAAATTAAGAACCAATAAGATAAGATGGCTTGATCTTTCAAGGCAAAAAGTATCTCTTTGCTGTTATGGTCTTGTCAGGGTTGCATGGCCAGTGTTCCAGCGTGTGTCACAGGGCTATGGAGTGGCAGTTAAAAGGAGGAAACAGCAAGCCAAGACTATGTTCTTCGGGGCCTGTTTCACCATAGGGGAGCATACTCATAAATATGGGAAAAATTCATTTCTGTGTGAAGGATTGGTAGTTCATCCAGTTTTTTAACTTCAAATATCTCCCAGATACTAAAGATTCCCAGCTGCTGGGTCAATATCTTTATTTTTTTTGATGTTATATTTACTGAAGACACATGTTAAACTACTAAACAAAAAATCCAAAACTGTATTGACTTAAGCAGTGGACCAGCTAATCTATCTTAGTGTACCATCAAGTTTGGTAGAACAACTCTTATCTTAGACATTTAGTGGCAAGAATGGAGGTAAGTCCAGAGGACACACAAAAAACCCATTTAAGGATGCAAGTGGGATGGACATCCACGCTGTCTCTTACACTCCACTAACTATAACTGAGTCGCATAGCCATGGCAGGACCCTCAAGAGAGGCTTACAAATGCTGTCAGCAGAAACTCACAGTGTCTTCGAGCCACAGAGGAGGGAATGAATGTGGGTAGCTAGCTAGTGCTGTCTGCCAGCTCATGTCCCACAGGTTTTCTAACAAGCCCAATAATGGAGCAGTTGGTACTTTCATGCTACGCGTAGTTCTCCTGTAGTCGGTTCCATTTCTGTGGATGTAAAGCTATGCTCTTTCAATGAAGCATGACAAAAAATTTAGGCTTGTTGGAGATTCCCACCCCCACCCACTTTCACATAGAATCCACTGGCAGATTTTGTTATTTTAATAACATCCAGAATCCTCCCTCTGCTTGCCCTATCATCCAACCTCTGTCATTTTTTACCTGCATGCTTACCATGGCCTTCAAACTGGTCCTCCTACTTCCAGCTTTACTGGGACAGTCTTTTTCCCATATAAAATGCACATACCAAAATGCTGCTTTTCACATCAAGCAGTTGCTTTTGGCACAAATTTGTCCTTCTCTGAATTCAGCATCTCGCAGGGCTTCATGAGTTCTTTCTTCGTGCAGCGGTCCCTGCCTCCCCTTGCTTTCTTTGGCCCACGCTCACCCTCCCGTCTCCTAAGGTGTCCCCCAAATATATCAAATACCATTCTTGTTAGAACCTCTGAATTTCTTTTGTTACAAGTGTCCCTATAACCTCTTATTTTTCTCTTATTTCTAATTGATTTTCAAGCACCACTTTTTAGACGATTAAAATAACATCTATGTCAGTCGTTCTCATTTATCTTTCCTTCATTTATGACTCAGAAAAGAGGTACAATTTTTAAGTGTGTCTATACCTGTTATAAACCCTGTCAAATATTAATGGCGCTGAACACAGAAGTTGCTCACAAGTGACCAATAGGGAAACAGATGATTGGCAAAACAACAGCTCCTCAGGATGCCCATACCTTAATCATGGGAAACCTATCACAGGTAACATTGTTAAGGGGAGTTAAATTGTAGATTGAATTATTTGCTTCAGTTGAATTTAAAGTAGGAGAAAACGTGGTCATGGTGGCACAAGCCTATAGTCCTAACAGTCTGAGAGGCTGGGGCAGGAGGATTTCAAGTCTGAACCTAGCCCAGACAATTTGGAAATCAGTGCAATGTCTGGGTTCAATTCCCTAGCACAGAGGGAAGTATCAGAGCGCCCCGCGTTCCCTGGGCGGGCCCAGGGTAACAGAAGAGCCCCAGCCAGTGACGGAGAGCAGAGGAACGGGGAGTGGAGAAGGGGCAGCACAAGAGGGGCTGACGCATCGCGCAGGCTAGGAAGATGCGGCGCCGGTTGGCAGCCCGAAGTGCACGCGGCCCTTCCAAGCATAACAAACAAATGAACGGATTCAGCCCCAGAGGGGACACAGTCCCGTTACACCTTGAGTTTAGCCCAAGTGGATCTATTTCACAGTTGTGCCCTTCAGACGTGTAAGATTGTGGTTATGTGCTGCTTTCAGCCGCTGAGGATGTGCCATTTGTGACAGCAACAATTTCAAAGTATCTTATATAAAGCACCGTTTAACATGTTCAAGTTTAACGTGGGATTTAGATTTCCTCTCAACTAACATGAGGTGTTTGCATAAGTCCGAGATCCTTACAATGTCAACGAGGACCATTTTGTTCACTGATGTTAGCAATAAAAAAAAGCAAGCCACAACAGCAAAAATCTCCCCTCACTTAGTGCTAAAATAGAACCCATCTGTTACTACTAATAGGGCCTTCATGAGAGAGAGGAATCATTGCCTATTGGTCACTGACCAAGAAATTAGTTTTGGTAATATCTCTTCTTCTGATTCTAGAGTGAAATTAATAAACACCCTGTTTAGTTTTGTCTAAATGTCTAGTAAAATAAATATTCTAAGTAACTGGAAAATTAGAAAGATATTCTTTTATGAATTCAGGTAAGACTTATGATAACATAAATCAAGTTTTGCTTTTTGTTTTTTCATATAAACTATTAATCAACTGTGTAAAAGAATGATGTAGTGACTAGCATTTGTGTATAACATGGTCTATGAGCCAGGTACTATGATATTTTATATGCATGTTTTGTATTTACACACAATTGTACTAACCGGTCTTTGTGATAAGTACTTTTGTTATGTCTGACTTTATTTTTTGAAATTTAATGCATTTTAAAAGAAAAGATGCAAAGCAACTCTTCAGAAATTTATATTTTATATAATGGGGAAACTGAGGCATACAATTAGCTATTTCTAGTTCAGACAGCTTGTGAGCTTTTGACAGAATAATTTTCTCTTAGAACTTCAGCCTGAATGTGTGTGCATGTACGCTTCAAAATCTTGGGCAGTTATGAATTAAATGATCACAATGAGACAGAGAGCTAGTGTTTGAGCATTCATATGAGTTCATTACTTTTGGGGTGTTTTTATTACATTTTTCTGTCCTGTACATTTCAAGTGAGCTGGTTTGTATCCGCTGTGCATTCATGTCTATGTGAAACTGTGTGTGTTTGTGTGTTGCCTTTGCAGCTGCTAAACACGCACCTGCCTCAGCCTGGATCCAGCTGAACCCCACTATTAGTGTATATTATCTTGGGCGTTTGGAACAGTGTTCGTTTGCCTTCGACATTAATGGCTGACCCTAATGCTCCTTCATCTTTAAACAGCCAATCTTCTTTTCGGAGCATTCTTCCTATAGCACTATATTTAGCTAGTAATTTGATGTGTTGTCATTTTGTTCCTCCAACTAGTTCTGAATTTAGAATCAGTTTGATAAAATGAAATAAAATATGGAGGAGCACGTCCCTAGGGTAGAGCGGCAGTTCTTCTTCTTTTCTGTTATTGTTAAGCCGAGCCGCTCATGCAGCCAAGAACATGAGCTTTAAGGAAAAGTGGTGTTTTCTCTCCTCATTTTGTGCAATCAGTGAAATAATGCAGAAATAGGTATTCAACGCAAATCCCTTTTCATATATTTTAGGAGATAAACTAAATCAGTGTGCACAAAGGATTAAATGTTATAGCTTCTCTCTGAGTTGCTCTTCTGAAAAATGGTCAATAACATCAAGACTTCTCAAGTGCCCCTTCGAATAGGAACCATCTAAGAAATTTAAATTGTCAATTTAAAACTATGGAAAACTGATGACGTTTCCACACAAAGGGGAGGTGAAGAATTTTAAACTTTATGCATGTGACTTGCTTTCATCCCCCTTACTCTCAGAATGAGACTTCTGATGCAAAACGTTCCTTTAATTTGGCTTAGATTCTTTTTCTTCCAACCCAAGATCATTTTCCAAGAATTAAGTAAAGTTGAGAAAATTTGTTTCCTGAAGGATTAAGATATTCCCTCATTCCCATGATAGTTCATTACTCAAATTACTCATTCTATAGTTAAATTGCAAGTATAGTTCATTTTAATACCTTTCAATTAATCACATGTTGATTAATTGTTGAGATTAATATTGTGACTCAGATAAGACTTTTGGAGCTATGAGGACTGGCATCTATTGGACACTCAAGAATCAGACTGATAAATAGAAAGGAAATTATGGTGGATTTGGAGATAAATGAAGCTATTTTAAATTATTTTTGCAAACAGTGAAAGAAGAGAGGAAAATGCAGCAGAATGGTTATATATGAGACATTCTGGAAGCAAGTTCCTATATTAATCTTTAGTATATTTTAGTGAAATGTGGTATATGGATTGAAGTGACAGAGATAACTAGTTTCATTTTACTGAGTGAAAAGTTTTAATTTCCTGATAAATTAAATAATGAGAGGATAATTAAAGGATACCCTTTGAGTGAATAATAGTTGATTCTCTTATTTTTGAGTTAATAATAGTGATTCTCTTTTATATTACTACAGATGATCATAACACATGACTTTTATGGTATGCAATATTCAGATAACACAAAGAGGGTAAATTGTTCCTCTTTCAGATTTAATTCATTAGCACTAACTCTGCATTCCAATATTTGATGCATAAGTTGTTCAAAATATACTTGTAAAGGGAAAGAGGAAAGCAAAGCATTCTGTGAGAATGTCTTCAGTGACTGCTGCTCACATGTTTATATAGAGTAGATATTTAGGTTAAGATTATATTGTATTTAAGTTATTTTTATTAGCTCCTGTATTTTGGTTCTGTGCTGTCAGTAAATATTCTTTAAATATTATTTTACATGAAATGGAGACAGAGACCTTTTATCAATATACATTATTTATATCGTAGAAAATTATTGTTTTATTTATTTAAAACAGTGTTAGGAAAAAACTCCTCCTAAAATACCACATTTTTTCATTGAAGACATTTTACTTATTCACAGTTTAATAAAACTTTTGTTCAATTTTTGCACAGTAATCATTGTGGTAGCACAAAAATGAACAAATTATAATTTCTGACTTCAAACATGTAAAAGAGTCTCCATGAAAAGATCATACCTTGAAAGCAGTCATACAAATAAGCCAAACAGTATAAAAAGAAACGAAGATTGGCCATGATGTACTGTATATGAATCAGGAACATTGTGACACTTTCTTAACTGTGCTTAAACAGGGAGCACAAAATTGGTGTATAATTTCTAGAAGAATCAAATAATTTACTTATATAATTGTACCCAAGTAACTATGTCTTGTTAAAAAGTGGAAACATAATAAATTAAGCACAGTGTACTATTGCTATAAAGGCAAAATTTCCATTTTTTTCCCTGATAATGCCCAGGAATGCAACCTTCTTTATTCACTGAATGGCAAAATCAACTAGTTTTATTATGAAGAAAGATAAAACCTAGGGAAAAGTTATTAGACTGCCAGTTTCCTCAGACAGTTCCAAAACTGCCCACAGTCACGAATCTTTCCCTTATATGTGCTGCCTCAGCCTTTCTGATGACGATGTTGGGGACAGCTCAGATGGTGTACTGAAATGGGATACACAGTGCAAGTAGCGAGGTGGCCATAGTACAAAGCACAGTTGCGGCAGAGCTATCCTTTTGGTAGTCGCTGGGTAAGCAAACTCCCAGGTGGATGGTGCTTACAGAAGGACATTATCTCCACGGACTCTGACAGCAGGTCACTGACTGTCCCTGGTAGATCAGTGTCCCACACAGTGTAACGCCATACACCTGTCAGGCTTCCAGAAAGGATCTGATGAATCTATGTACTAGATGATCTGTTTTGTATCACCGAAAAATGCACATACATTGAATGTAATCCCTATTTGATAAGAGAGCTGAAGAAAATGCATTTTTAGAATAGCTAAGTGACTTACCCAAGGTTATAGGACTTGCAAAAAAGTAGGAGTAAGGCACATATTCTGGGCATTAGACATGAAAAACATGACACCTCTGCTCTGTTTGTATAAACTGTATTACCATTCCTAAAGCAAACTGTTTGCCTGCATGCATTTAAGAAAAATAAGAAAGATATAAATTTAAAAATATTTGATTGTATATATTTGAAAAATAAAGCCCAGCAACTAATTTAGTTTTAATAATTATTCTCTTTATACTATGTAGCCCTATTTTCTTTATCCACTCTGGCTAGAGTAAAGACTTACACTCAGTGCAGAGTCATTCTAAACCAGGTCTGAGATGTGGGCTTGGAAATACTCTTAAGTTCCTAGTGCATAACTTTACATGGAGGGGACAACGGACCAGTAAATATTCCTTGGGAGTGTAGGAAATGCCACTCTAAGCAGAACCCCCTGCTGATTAAACTGCAGCAAATATGTATTTATATTTCTGAGAGGAGGCACTGCCAGTATCCAGTAAATAAACGTGGTTACTTATAAACAGTGAGCATGTGACAAGTCTTGGAGGAGACACAGTTATTCTGAGTGTCCTCTGAGTTCATGTCCTCTCCAGAGTCTTAGTAAATTGCTAAAAATAAGACTAGAATTTGAAAATATAATTATCCCTCATCACGAATAGTTATGAACTCTTTCCTACAGGGTAATTTCTTAGAATAGAGTTACTTTGAAGGACTAGCATTATAAGAGAGAAATTGAGTTCCAGTAGTCTGACATGCTTCTTTTAAATCCCTATAAATACCTTTTCTTTACTACTTTTAAATAGCAATGATTTTGTTTTATTTGCCCCTTGTTCTATTGCATTAGTAGAAAGCCAAACATGTGTGTCTGCATTAACATAAATAGTAATTAGACTCTGACTGGGCAGCAGAAAGGTCGAATGTTCAATCTGTACTATTTTAAGACAAGAGAACAACTGCTTTCTCTGTGCTGATGTGCTCAGAAGCCCCAGCTGGTCTGAGGAAGATCTCTGATTGAGAGCGCCAGAGCCACGTACTTTTCTAAAGTTCTCCTCCTTAAATGTGCCTTGTGTTTAGGAATCCCTTTATAATTTTGGATTCTCGGGTGCTTGTATTTAGAAATCGGCCTGTGATGGAGCGCTGTGGCTTTGGCTTAGTGTGGGCAGAGCAGCCCCTTTGTAAGCAGAGGCGGAGCCCACCTTGTGTGGTGATGGGGGGAGGGTTACAATTGCCCCCTCGTTGTAAGAGGGGGCAGTGGACAACGTCACTTCAATCGAAAGGGAGGAGGGGATGAAGGGAGGGGAGAGAAATGAGGAGAAAAAGGAGTTGAGGAATAGCATGTGCGGGTACAAATGTCCTGTGGAGAATGTGATCATTAAGTATGTCCAATTGTACCAATAACCTTAATTAAAAGAAAAAGGACAACGTAAGTTTTTAAGTTTGCTTAAGTTCCCGTTTCTGTTTATCCCAATTCTACATAGTAAGTTTTCACCAGTAATGTAAGAGCGTGTTGCCGGTTAAGACGAGAGCATTGCAGTTAAGAGCAATCATTTTCATTATATTGTGATGTGGTGCCATGTAACCATACATGACAGGAAGTGTGTTGTGTTGTGAATGCAAGTTAGCAAAGATATTCCATTTCTTTTTACATTAAAGAACCATATGAGTAAAATTAGCCTCTCTTTACATTTATTTCACAACATAGAAACTATGACAACTCTTATCAACAGAGAACTTGAGAATCCTTTTTCATACTTGAAACTGTGTAATCCTGTAAAACACAATAGTGTGCAACTTTGCAGGTCTATTTGCCTAGAAAGTATCTTTTTAAAGGTTCTAAAACTGCTTTGTGGTAAGTATAAGGACATGAGTTTGATTTCCGGCACCAAAAAAATATCAACAACAACCACAACTAAAACAACTGTGCTGTGGTTCATTTCATGAATTCTGTTCTAAGGGTAACTTTTAACTTGCTCTTTTTTTCAGCTTTACTAGAAAAAATATAAATATCACAAAAGTGTTACTGGTGGGTATAGTGTATGAATTTAAAATATGATTTTAGAATGGAAATAAAATATATGTCACTTTACTATAACAGTTCACTAGCACCACCAGGGAAATAAGTAAAATGAAAATAGCTGTGATAAATTTAATCCATAGATTCTATAGTAATTTCAACAAAGGCAGCAGATGAAATGCTGAAGATATTAATTTATGTCCTTATAAATTGTTCAGTGAAACAGATCAAATTTCAGGTTAGTGTAGCTCAGTATTAGGATTGTCATGAATCTCATGATTGTTAGGTGAAAGTCAAATGCGCAGAGCTATGGCTTTGCTCCTCCTGTCTTCAAAATTTTAAATGGATTCAAGCATTCATTTAATAAAGATTTGAGTGTTACAGTAAACACTGAGCTAAATATGGCTGGAATCTATGAAAAAGAAAGAAAAACAAATGTAGGACAGGAAAAATAGGTGTGGTGGTGCACGCCTGTAACCCAGAACTTGGGAAGCCGAGGCAGGAGGATCATTGTGAGTTCGAGACCAGCCTGGGCTACAAAGTGAGCTCAAGGCCAGCCTGAACTGCACAGTAAGACCCTATTTGAAAGATAATAATTAATAATAATAATAATAATAATAATAATAATTGTTAGGCATGAAGATTCTGTGCCACTGGCATTAGTACTAGTCTCTAACTACTACTGGGAACTTTTGTGACATCA
Source organism: Dinomys branickii (assembly GCA_004027595.1). Lineage (NCBI taxonomy): Eukaryota > Metazoa > Chordata > Mammalia > Rodentia > Dinomyidae > Dinomys > Dinomys branickii. The sequence goes on from PVLD010006271.1 coordinate 24,550, forward strand.
GGTCAGTTGGTCTATACTTTAAACAATAGGTATGCTCTTTCGATTTAAGTGACTGAGTACAGGGTGTTTCAACAGGAACAGTAATTACTAATTCTATTCCCATTAGAAGAGAAATATAAATTAGTTGATGATTTTCTTTCCTTATCATTTTTTAATTTAATGATCCCAAAAATGTTGCATAACTGTTTGCTGTTAGAATTACAAAAGAGTCAAGTAGCACATTTCTTAAAGCAAGTAATGGATTTTTAAGTCACTGTGTCATGAAAGGTTAGCAAATTTCTGTGGTCATTTCATGTTAAGTGCAGAAAACGCTATTTCAATAGATGTCAGATAAATAGTTTGAGAAATGCTCCTCTACAAATTACTTTTGTCAGATACATAGTAACTTACATTTATAATGTATGGATACTTGAAGAAAATCTATTATGCCTCCATAACATGACTTGTGGCAGTTAACCCCAGACAGCTTCCTAAATCTTCCATGCTAAAGGCACACGTTAATAGGAAAGAAATACCAGTGAAATTACATGTTTAAACCCGTCATTAGGCATTCTCTTTATGCAGTGCTTTAGCAAAATGATTAGCCTACCTTAGATAAAATGCATTAATCCAGAAGGTTTGGGAGAGAAGATAAGCAATATTAAATTAACAAAATAGAGACACAACTTAATTTAAAAACAGAAATGAAGCTGTATAATGTCATTTTTAACCTGCTGGCTTGAGGTATTGATAGGACTTTTCTATCTAAAAGCATGTTATGCCCCTTAACAGACAACAAAAATTACACATAAAAGCATTTTTAAGGCCTGGGTAAGACAACTAAGGTGCGTCCTTTGCATGATTTTCCTCCAAATTCAGGCAAGGGCAAAGGGGGACATCTCTTTAGCTCTACCTCAGCTATCAAATGTCACAAATTTGCTTCCATGTCCTTGATTTTGAATTTTTAAATTATCTCATATAATTTAGTTGTAGAATTTTAAAAAAATAGTTTTATATTCTTGCAGCAGTAATATCCAACAAGGAAGAGCATGCTTTCATGAAATTATATCCATTTTGATTAAAGTAATTACATGTTTGTGTTTATTCTACATAAGAGTAGAGTAAAGCATACTCTAAAAGTACTAATGGTGTTTTTCTTCAGATTTTTGTTTCATTCTATTAACACAATCTTATTTTTTTGATACATAAGTTTTAACCACAGATAACATCTGTACCACAAGTAGATTTTGTGTATATATTGTCTATTAAAACTTGAAAAATAGTAATATAGTTACAGGGCATGATATGTATTGCCAATATAAATTACTATCTGAATTCTTACTCAAGGGCTGGGGACATAGTTCAGTGAAATAAGTGCCTGCCTGGCAGGTGCAAGATCCTGAGTTTGATCCCCAGTACCACAAGAAAAATAAATATTACTCAGTTAAAAGTAGTATCCTAGCATGGTAGCATTTTGGATAGGAAAATTAGTCTTTTATATTCTCTTATCAAGGCCCATAAATAGAATGGGAAGTTGTGCTGAAATTATAACTGCAAAAATAATTATATACATACAGAGGATATGTCAGCTGGGCAGGGTGGTGCATGCCTTAATTACAGCACCCAAGTGGCTGAGGCAGAAAAGACCACTATGAACTTGAGAGCAGTCTGAGCTATACAGTGAGTTCAAGGAACATTAACCCTGTAATGAGAACCTTTGTCAACAAGAACAACAACAGCCACAGCAACACCACCACCAACAGGTGTAGGGCTATAGCTCAGTGGCACAGCATCTGCCTGAAAAGTGAAAGGTCCGGAGTTCAATTTCTCACACACACACACACACACACACACACACACACATACACACACACACAAAACCCAAAACCCAAAAAACCAAATCACTGCCATACTGATTCACTTTGAAGAACAGCTTTTCAAAAATAATTCTGGGAATCAACTCAGTCCATAGCCCTTTCACCTAATGCAGGTTGACAGATGAGTGAAGTTCAGAAAAATGATTTCATTTGCCATGTTGAAAGGGTCATTTGGGACGTTATTGTGATGGTCCTACTTTTGAAACTATAAACAGTAAAAAGAGCAGGATGTTGTATAGATCCTGATCCTGGGAAGGAAAAGCTAGAGCTGATGCAGCCAGCTAGAAACGTCACCCAGTAATGACAGGTGACAGTGGGGACAACTTGGACCAGGGTGAGCACAGTGCAAGTTCCTTTGAAATTTGGTGAGGCCTGGCTGTATTTTGATGGGAGAGGATTTACTGATGGACTAAATATGGAGTATGGGAGAAGGGTAGTCAATATCAAGTCCAGCCTGTGTGTATTTCATTACTTGGAAGAATGAAATATCAATTACTAAATACCCAAGATCACAGAAATTCAAGAGAATTCCAGACTCACTAAATTTGAGGTGATCATCAAATAGACAAAGCTGTTCAGGAAGCAGTTGGTGACATGATACGTGTGCACTTGGGGTTTAAAGGAATGACACATGAAGGGGACCTCCAGGTCATGTAGACGAGGCACCCACTGACTGGCTGTGAAGCACTCCAACAGTGAAGGAGTGAGGCGGGGCCCCTTATGGGTGAGGAACGAAGTGGCTGTGGAGGACACCAACAGGGTGCTGCTTGGGTAACCACTGTTTTATGTAGGTGATTAGATCCTCAGGAACTTTTGAGTAAAATGGCCAGGATGGCTTTGTGAGGACAGATTTAGGTGCTGTTCACCAAGGGCGAGACTGAATAGAGGACACTGTGCTTCTAGCACATGAGTACAACCATCTCTCAGGGTAGGTTCTTCAGTTAAAAGGAGTCATTTACCAAACACAAGTTGGCCTCCTACCTGTTGTTTGTGTGTGTGTGTGTGTGTGTGTGTGTGTGTGTGTGTGTGTGTGAGAAAGGGAGAGAGAGAGGGAGAAAGATCCCCTCCTTTAACTCTGTTCGTATAGTCTAGCCCAGGCTGCTCTATATTATCTCCTGATTTCCATTAAAGTAGGTTTCTGACCAGTGTGTAAGGCTTGGCAGAGGAACCTAGTCCTATGAAAAGACAGAATAAAACAATGCAGGATGGCGAATATTATGTCAAAACTGTCACAGTGTGGAAATTTTAAAACAAGAAAACAACCACATTAAAGAGATCAAAAAAAGAAATTGAAGACCCACAGCCAAAAATGGGCTTTACGTTTCAAGGCTCACAGAGATGGTACTAAAATCGGAAGCGGTACACAGTGAGGGAGTCTAAGAGGTGCGTGTGTCAAGCGCTCACGCTGAGGCATCACGTTTGGGCACCTGTAAGTGGCTGACAATTCCACGCCCTTTCATGTGCGGCGTCCGCTGCTGATGGTCAGTGACCGGTAGATTTCTAAGTCCATGCTGGTGAGATGGATGGGATGAATAGCTGATACTGGAATAAAAGAAGAATGTAGGTTAAGTTTAGAACTTTGTAATGTTATATTGCAGCTTTCTTCATTTGTTTATATGCTCCAATAAAATTTATTTCCAGAAGAACCTTCTCCCAAATGGCACATTCAATGTGTAAGCTCCTAGTAAGTTTTTCTCTTACTAATATTTTTATTCCGAGGGCTCTTGTGTTTCTTATAGCCTCTTTTAAAAAAAATTGTTGAGTTTAGAGTTTTTACTCCAAATGTCTTAAAACATCTAGTGCATGTGTAATATTCACAGGGTTCATGTGTAAACATTTCTAGATTTCCTTCCTCATTCAGTTTTATTTGAACAAATAATTTTTGAGTATCTTATACATGATGTACATTATTCTTGATGCTAAAAGTACAGTGATAAACAGAGTAAAAAATTTCTGCTCTTGGGGAGCATTTTAGTGGGAAGACAAATGAAGAGGTAAGAAGAGTTTCATGGGTTGCTTTGTTAGTGGCTGAGTGGTCTTATAATTGTGCACAGAATGGGTAGAGAATGTCTGATCAAAAGGCGTTTGGTGCTGGGGATATGATTCCGTGGTAGAACCAGCCCCTGGGGTTCATCCACTTACTGCCAAGATGAAAGAAAGAATGAGAAAAGAAAAAGAGGGAGAAATACAGGTGGGTGTGTGGGTGGATGTGTGGGGTGACGGATGGAAAGTAGATAGATAGATAGAGAGATCGCTAACAGATATTTGTATGGGGACTTAGAAAAAAAGAGGCAGAGAATTTAGCAGATACCAGAGTGGAGTGTGGTCTGACCAAGGGAACAGAAAAGAAAATGCACAAGAATGCATAATGTAAATAAGTTGTTGCCTTTTGCAACAAAGCTAAAAGCATAATTTCAACTGTCTTTCTTCAAAGCTTTATATTATTTGGACTAGTAATAATATTCAACCAGTGGAAAGTTTATAAAAGCATTTAATTCTCTTCATCTTTAGATTCTTCTTACTGACACATAATTTCTCTCTAATTTGAGCTTTTTCCAAAACAGTAAAAGATAGATTTCAGATATTATAGTACCAACATGAACATTAAAGTCTCATGTCATTAAGAATCATTCTTAAACTAATGCTACTTCCCTGTGTAAGAGTAATAAAAATAATGAAACTCATTTTTGATTAAAAAAATCATAGGAATTGTTCCTTTATTTTGTCAGCAGTTCTCCCATTATTATTTGTTCTACTTGTTTTCTTTAATAGGTACAATTTCAGAATAGATTTTCTTCATTTTCACTAACGAGTTAGTTTTCCTGGGAAAAGCTTCAGAGATTCGTTTATTGACTTTCTTTCTGGTCTAGGAGAGAAAATGTTAATCTGAATTCTCTCTGGTACAACACATGAGTTTCATCTTTCTTTTATATGTTGTAACAAATTGCAATTTGTGGTAGGACTTCCTTAGATAAGTATAAACAGATTGAAATTGAAGAGATGTTTAAAACCTCACTGTCTTTAAAGAAGCTTTGAATTTAAGTATATATATAAACAAGAAAAGCTGTATATATCCTAATCCTTTTGAAAGACTAATTTGAAAAGATTAAAATGTTAAGATCTATAATAGTAAATATTCAGTAAGGTATATGTCAGGTACACTGCCCCAAATCAAATGTGTGAAGCTGAATTAGTCTAATTTCTGTCCTGTTCCCAAAACTAAATATTCTCATTCTTCAGGGGAAAAAGGAAATCGGTTGGTACTGTGGCTGCTGCTTTAATTTTACTATAATTTCTTTCTTTTTTTGATTTATGTTATTTTACTTTTTAAATTTTCAACAGAAAAAATTAAAACAATGATACAGAATTTCAAAACAAAATAATAGGAAATTAACAATAGGTATTACATTGTATGTTATCTTCAAAGTAGTTGCTACAAGATACAGGCATGTGAAACTGATCAAACAATAGGAGCACAAACTGTTCCTTTCAATGAACTAAAAGAAATTAGTAGCATAATTATCTTAGCTAACTTGTGTATATATGTATATTTTGTTTTCTTGCCCCAATGTAATTGTTCTTTCCTTTTGATCAATTTCTTTCCCTTTCACAGTATCTATGGTGGATTTTGGACATTATTTACTCTTTCAGTTTCTTATACTAGGGAGACAATATGATGTTTACACATGCAGGTCTGATTTATTTCACTTATAAGTATGGTCTCTAGTTGCATCCGTTTACCTAAATAAACTTGATAAACCCCAAGCCAACCTCATCAAAAGAGGAAAGAAAAGACCGAAATTTATGCAGTGAGGAATGAAAATGGTAAAATCACTAAAGGTCCTGTGGAAATTCGGAAGATCATCAGTATCTACTTTGAAAATATTTACTCTCATGGGATGGAAAACTTAGAAAAAATGGAAAGATTCCTATAATTTCATTTAGATTTTCGTATTTTATTCTTTAATGACAAAAATGTGAAATACCATGCAATGTCAAATTTTTTCAACTTAATCCAAGTAGAATTTGAGGTCCTCATTATAATACATGAAGATATTAGCTATTGATGAACTGGACAGAAAATTAACATTTTGATAGATGGGTGTGTAGTTGTTTGTTTGTTTTGAAACATGGTCTCCCTGTATATTTCAGGCTGGCCCTGAAATTACTAAGTAGCTCAGGCTGGCCTCAAATTCATAAGAAACCTCCAAACTCAGCCTCTGAGTGCTGGGGTTACAGCTGTGCACTATCATGCCTGGCTATTTTGTTAGATGAAATATGGGCCATGGGCTTGGTAAAACTTCTCACTTTAACAATCAGGTGCTACAAGCAGAAGGATAATGAAATTGCATTTTTGGGGGGCATACTGGGGATCAAACTCAGGACCTTATGCTTGCTAGGCAGGTGCTTATGCCACTGAGCTAAATCCCCAGCCCCTGATAATGAAATTCTGAAAGTACAACATACGTTGCATATAGATACCTTTATAGAAGTCTGGTTAAATGACATCATTTGGTAACCTGTGATTCTCTGGAATAAAGTCACTTTTTGTAGAAGGCTCAGTTTACAACGTGGATTTATGGTACAGAAACTTAGATTGGATGGAAGTTACAAATCCAGAAAGACAAACATGATGGTAGAGTATAAAAAGGTAAAAAATAGATTCTGAGTGTGTGCTTTCACAGGCCAGTTTCAGGAAAGACCATGTGCACAAGGGTGTAGGAAACTACCCATGCTGAATTCTGCTGTCTTAGGGTTAAAACCAGAGAAAGAAAAGGAAAGGAGAAGCTGTCAACAGGAAAAGTAACAGCACCTTAAGGTCTTCAATATAAATTAAATAGGAACAATGTGAGAACAAGGAGGTGAAAAACAAGGTTGCAGCAATCAAATATTTAGCATTTTCTGCTCTTGGACTTAGTGTTGGTGTGAAAGGTACCAAAATACACAGAATGGGCTGATCTCTAAGGGTGGAAAGCACATATCTTTGTAATTTGTTGCTTCAGAAACCAGAATTTAAGACTTCCAGGTAGAAATTACTATTTAAAGAGACATATTTTAAGTCCAATTTAGACGTAATTTTCCCAATTTAACTATATAAAATTAGGATTACTGGGCTTACTAATGAATGTGTCTGCCATTGATAGAATTAGGTAAACCAGTGAATTATCACTAAGATTTTCTATTCTGTATACAGGCACAAGGAAATCATATCTTAGTCTTCTAACTTTCTGAAGAATGATATTTTTCTTAGTGGGAAAAGATGTGGAGATTCTGATGAGTAGTTGTTGAAAGCCATCACAGGTATGAAGGAGTAGGTAGTCTATCTGGTTTTCGGAGAGATGACAGATTACAAAAAGATGGACTTGATGAAATATTTCTGCCAATCCCTTCAGTTATTAGAACTGCTACCAGTGTGTAGTCATTTCAAGCCCTGACCTGGAGCCAAGTGGCTTCAGTTCAGCATTCTAGAAATTTGAGATTCTCAACCTCGTTAGCTTGACCAGCCTTTTAGTTATGATATATTTTTAATAGCACACTAATGCTGTTGCATTAGCAATGAATATGTTTCCCTAAGGCATCATTTTTCTCAAAATTGTTTAAATATTAACAGCACGGCTGTGCCTGTTGTTTTCATGTGAATAGTTTAATACCAATTTTCTTAAAGGACTGAATGTAAACCTCATTATGGATAAATCATGTTTCAGTAGTTGACAACCATACTCATTATTTCATTCCATAATTGAGCTGCCTCACTATGTATAGTCAATGAAGCAATTAGCAAGCATTCGTTGGGCATCTACTATGTACATTACCAAGGCTATCAATGATGAGAAAATAGAAAGTGCAAGAGGCAAAGCCAGCCTAGAAGCAGGGGTGGCACACCTACTGCGTGCCTGCTGCAGTGGGCTATTTGTACCACTGAAAGCTCTAAAAGTTTCACCATCACTGGCCTAGAGATTTCTTGAGAAGACAGGCATACATACAAATACGTAATATATACTGTACTGTGCTATGTTCTCTAACTGAGTAAATTTTTAAAATGCCAAAACAGAAGAGAGTAAGACACAGACTTGGGTAGTGTAAAGAACTTCTGAGCAACACCAGCTATTAGAGAATGGTTGATTGGTAGAATTGTGTGAAGGAACATTCTTAAAGGGAAGAGAATAAGCAACATCCTCAGCAGGACCATGAGACCGGTGATCCCAGAAACATGATCACCATGGTCGAGATCTCCCTGAGAATGGCACTCTGCTGCAAGACTGCCCAGAGAATACTGAGGAATGCAAAGAGCTCTATTTCCTTGTGTCTTTTTTGGTGAAACTACTTCTACCATTTTGTCTAATGTGTATAAGCAATGTGTATTTCTTTAAAGGCAAAACCATGGATAGAAATGTAACTTCCCTTTGTAATACTTTTCCCCAGCGTCTTTTCCAACCACCCTGTCCAACTTGTTCTAAGACTTTCCTGTAAAGATTTTCTGGCTTCTGAAAGTAAACACATAAACATTGAAATCGAGCTATTCAATCTGTGGTGCTGTGTAACACAAATTTTGCTCAGTAGTACCATGCATACACTCACAATAGTACTTATACCTGTACGTGTATTTGTTTTGCACATGATCAAATAATATTCCATTGTGAAAACTTTCTGTAACTTGCTTAACAAGAACCTTACAGAGATATATTTAACTACTTTGTAATTTCTCAAATGTACTTTATTATAGTTATGACTACTGCAAAGTGTAATTCTCAACTAATATAATTACACTTTTATTCATTTAGGCTAAATTCTTAAAAGGAAAATTTGACATTAAAGGGTTTTGTACATTTTAAACTTGGGTATGTCGTTTCTTTTTTCTTGTGATCCTTTCCCATATGGGGCTGTAGATACATATAAATCAACACAGATATCAATTTTTAGATTGAAATATTTAACAAAAGACTATGTAAAATGTGATGTTGCCTTTCTTATTATTTGTGTCAATTAAAAGGCTCTCTACATTAAAATATTTTGCAGTTGCCATAGTCCGGTACTTTCTTCTGATACTACTTTTCCCAGTTTTTTCACCATTCATATTTTTATTTTTTGTAGTTTTAAACTGAGCCATTGATAATGGCATTTACAGCATTGAAAAACAATAGAAATGTTTGAAGTTTAGTCAGAGAAGGGCTAAAGCCATCACATTATTGAATAGGCCTTCAAGTTTTGGATGTTAAAGAATTTAGAAAGTGCATTGGCAAGGATTAGGAATGAGGATCAGATAAGGAATGTATAACTTTCCTTAATTGCACTCTTCCTAATATTGTACACCCTGGATCTACCTACACTTTACTGTCCAACAATATTCCCTTATGAGCACAGTTAGCTAAAAGGATGCTAAAATATGTAAAAAGGACGTATTCTATTTTGAATGAATAAAGTAGAACAATGTATGACCCTTTACTTCAGTAGAGTGTTCAGTAACAAAGGTGTGGTAAACATGGGAGTGGAACTAGAAAATAACTTTTTTAAAGGGAGTGGATACTATCATCACTTTCACGTCACTGGGACAAAATAACCAACTCTCACACTAAAGGGGAAGCATGTGTTGGCTCAAGGGTTCAGTCCACGGTCCATTGGTGACTCCAGTGCAGAAACAGGATAGTAGAAGGGCCTCTGTGGAGCACAGCTCCTTACCACACAGCAGCCAGGAAGCAGAGACAGGAAGGAGAAGCCAGTGACAGCAATATGCCCTTCTGTTCTCACATCCAGCAACCTCCTCTAAACAGACCGCAGCTACTAACAGCAAGTCAGTTTGGAGGTCGTTGGTGGACTAAGTCACTGATGAATATGGTGTCCTCATGACCTCATTGCCTGTCACACCCATGAGGCTTTGGAAACATTTTAGAACTACAACAGCTAGAAAAGTGCACTACTATCCTTTGCGAGTTGCATGGCCCTGTGTGAGACAGAGTAAAATGAAGAACTGCTTTGACATCTAAATCCAAAATGTTTACTTGTGTATGTAAGGAATTATTCAGAACCAGCAAATTGTTATTCTTGGAATGAATAAAGGATTTGAGCATGTCAAGAAATGTATTTGGAAAAGAAATTAATTCTATTAATTTACCAACTTCTTTCTTTAATCACAACATGTATTCTTGTCACTGCTGAAAGTGAGGATAAAAACTCTGATATGAACATGAAGTACTTGTATTTTGTCCTTTCTTCAATTTCAGGAGTATTAATGTACGTGCTTCTTCATCCTCAGAATGTGCTCATTATTATTCTAAAAGACAAATAAAGGAACGCATGTAAGTGCGGGAAGTATGAGAAATAATTAAAACTACTAACAAAACAGTGCAAGCTAAAGACCCTTTGTAATCATCAAAGCATCGGATTATTCAGTTCTTTAAATTAAAGCAAGTGCTCAGCACTCTTAAAATTTCTAGGTAATTAAACAGGCTCTGTAGTTTGGTTAGTTTGGCTATAATCTCACTGATTTGGATGGTATTTTATTAATGATATCTCAAGGGGAATTTGCAGTAGCTGGAAAATTAATGAAATATTAATAACCAACAACCAAAGAAGTGCAGTTATATCTGCTTTGGGGAAAAAGCCCCGTGACCTGCATCCAACTTACAGTTAAAAGTTTTTATTTGGTTTTCTTTATTTGTATTTGTATTTTCAACACGACAACGCATGCCATACCTTAAAGAGAAGATATTTTATAAGAAACATAGGTTGTACATTTTATAGTTTTCAAAAAACCTCTGCACAAAACATTATTCTGGCAATTTTATATATTTAGGGTTAACAAAAATGCCTTTATACATAATAATAAATTATTTATGATTTCATCAAAATATCATTTTTAGACCACAGAGAAATGAATTACTTCAGTTTCAAGTAAAAGACAAGTGACTCATCAAAAAATGCAGGATGGATGGTGTGCTGCCAGCGATGCTCTGTGTCAATGCATGTCAGGGCAGGACATTGCAGAAATGTCACATATAATGTCAAGTTCTGATTCATGAAGGGAAAGGACTGGACCTACTGCAAGATGTCACCATGGCCCGTGAATAGATTCTATAGTGTTTTGAAAATGAAAATAAAAGAAGCCCAGTGGTAAATCTTATATTTTACCTAGTCTATTGGACCAAATATCATCTTCAAAATATAACTTTAAATTCACCCTTTGAAAGCTGACCTTTAAGCAATTATATAACAAATAGCATAACCTAATAAAAATTAGCAAAACTCTAGAAATAAGATGTATAGCTGCTGACTGAGAGTAGGCAGAGTAGGAGAAGAATGAAATTGAGCGTATAACAGAGAAACAAATTGGATCTCAATGCTTAATCTGATTACTGAAAGATGTTTTTATTAGTTTAATGAAAATAAATTAGAGACTTTTATCAAAATAGCCAATTTACTCTTTATTCTTACTATGTATAGATAGAATTAGCAAAATGAAAACTTTTTTTATAAAGCAAGAAGTTTTTTTAATGCATTCATTGATATAAGGTTAAACTTTAATAATGACTCTTTTGAAGAATTAGAGTGAGGACTTGTTGGTGTGTTCCTTCATACCAATATTTGTGATTACAATTTATATGTTTTTGGAGGCAAAGTGTCAACATCTGTGTCTTGAAAGACATTTTTTGGCTCAGTTATTTCACTTTGGGATTACTGCCACAGAGTACCCAACTCACCGGGTAAGAATATATACATGAAGGGCTGGGGATATAGCTCCACGGCATAAGTGCCTGTCTGGTAAATGCAACGTCCTGAGTTCAATTCCTGATACCAATATAGATAGATAGATAGATAGATAGATAGATAAGAAATTTTTCACTGTTAGTTATAAGGGCAATTTGTAAATAATCAAAATGTTTCCTGCACATAAATAAACAAATATTAATATAACTATCATAGTTTATGGTAATATAGAAGAATTAACTAGTTCTACTGTTACTGCCAAGGAAAAGTTCCCTTCAAAATATCCTAAGTAAAACTTGCTAAATGTAGACGATACATAATGGCATGAAATGAGTTGTAAAGTATACATAGATAGCGAGAGAGTCTTAGAAGTGATATTTTGGTAATTTTTTCTTATTCTATGTTTATACATTTTGGAGGATCGTGTGGAATTGAAGCGAAGTTACTCGTGGCATCTCACCCAATATAATTTTTAAAGCTTTAACAGAATATCCTGAAAGTGCAAGAAGCTACAGACTGTATCATATTCTCAGGAAAGTAGATGATCACGGGTCAAATGTGTCCTTGAGGGCATTTTTACATGATTACCTCTGGGAGTTGCAGATCCTCTATGAGATCCAAATTTCTGTCTGTGATTCTGAGAGATGGGAAAGAAAATATGCATCCTGTTATGTTCAAATACAAAGGCTTAACTTACCTGTGGCATTTCAGCTATAATTTTGGAAAATGTATTGTGCAGCCCTTCCCTGAATGAATCCTGCCTACTGTATCATCTATTTAGAGACAATATTAATGAGTCCCCTAGAGCTTTCTCTCTCTAGCACAACTATTTTACATCACAGCCACAAATGGTAATATTTGTGAGTTCATCATTTAAAGATCGCATAAACAAAATACTCATTTTGTTATCTATTCAAGAACTACTTTCTTCACTGTAGGTCCTTGATTAAAATGGATCTAGCTTTCTCTCTGCCTTATGAAATTTACCTGGAGAAACCTGTAAAGACGAAAGACTTAACACACACACAACACATTGTGTGTTTTACTCACAAGGAAAACAACTGTGTAATAATGAAACTATGGACAGAAATAAGCAGAGGTCCTTTCTAAGTGGGTTTCTGTTTGAAGGATGGAATAAATGAGATAACACATTAACATTTAGATATATTAACCTGCTGCTTAATGTGTTCTAGCATCACTGAATTTATGTTTTCACCGAATAAAGCCTGAAAAAGAGTAGGTTTTCTGATCATTTGGGAATCTATTTTCTCTACAACCTAAGGGGATTTTATACTCTTAACTCAGAACATCTCTGCAAAAGCCCAGATTCTCAGACAATTAGTGTTCTCAAGAGACATTGAAAATCCTCTTTTTAGGGCTGAGGATGTAGCTCAGTGGCACAGTACCTGCCAGGCAAGCACAAGGTCCTGAGTTTGATTTGTGGTATTAAAAAAAAAAAAAAAAAGAAAGAAAAAGAAAATCCCTTTTTTCTCTTGACGTTGACGTAGACTTCCATGCAGAGCAATACATAGATGTGTGTACAATCCTGTCACCTGCCTCACTGAAACAGTTCACCGACAATATTTTTTTTCACTGGCAATATCTTCTCCATGAACCTGAGTGTTGAAATTTGTGCTTTGTCCATTTGCTAACAAACTGAGCATTAATTATATTAAGAGTAAATACCAAGGCTTTACAGCATTGCTAATGATGGAAAAGAATTTAGCCTTTACACACACACACACATTCAAGTGAGGGAATGTTATTTAGAAAGCATGGAATGATATTTTTAGTCTACAGTGTGTATTAATAATTCATTTATGAATAATCATTAAGAGCAATTACTGAAATGTATGTCTGACTTCAGAAAGCACAAAATAAAATGTGTCCTTATTTAATCTGGTGATTTTTATTTGTAAGCCTGTTCCATGTACCCTCTGCATTTTCTAGTACCTTCTTCCATACCGGATAATCTGTCTTTCTGACTAGCTTTCTCTGCAAACATATGCAGTCATGATTCTGGGTTTACTAAGTTTAGTACTGCATGTAAGAATAGTAAGATGTACATGGAGCTGCTGGTTTTACTTACGGCCAGCACAGCATAACATTTCTAGGTAGAATTTTATAAAGAATAGTTAGAGCTGTTGGCTTCAGTTATAGTCACCATAATATAACCTTTAAAGGTAGAATTTTTAAAAACTGTTTGCAATAGCAATTTATGTGCTTGGTTTATGAAGAAATGCATACTTAGAAAGCTTGTGTTTACGTCAAACTTCCATAATGTCAAACTTTGCAAATATGATTTGAAGTATTTTCCTGTACTTGATCCCAGGGGATGGTTTTATATAGATGTATTACATGAGCATAGATAAAGCTCTATGCTCTGAAATTTTCCTAGAGTCTACGCGACCCATTAAAACATTTCTCCTGAGTATCAAGATCCAGGACTTGGAAAAGTCCATGTAAAAAGCACATGTGTGATGCATTGCGGGCATTGTGGTATAGGCCTGTAGTCCCAGCACTCAGGAGGTGAAGGCAGCAGGATCACCAAGATTTTGAGGCCACCCCGGGCTACACGATGAGTTTAAGGTCAGCATGAATGGAATAGCAAGTCCCTGTTTGATAAAAAATGAAAAATAAGACAAGGACCAAAATAGCACAAGGCAAAGGGGTGAATTCTAATCAGTCGACCCATTGGCACAGATGAAATTGGTTAAGTACTAGAGTGCGGTTCTCATGAATAGGAGGCCACTCAAATATCTTGGGTCCTTTAAAGGTGGTGATGACTTGCACTTCACACCTGCTTCTTTAGGTGATGCTTCTTCTGTCTTTTGTTCTCTCTGTAATCTGCCTTTCCAGTCTTCCAAGTGAAGTTAGTTACTTCCTGTGTAGTGCTACTAAAATTTTATGCAACTTCCATGATAGCACTAACTGTACTGTGATATAATTTTTAGAAATATATTCTCATAGTAAACTCTGAATTCTTAGGAGTCAGAATAAGTCAGAGCTTATCACTATGCTTGCTACCTTACAGAAACTAAATAGTTGCTTGCTGAATGAACAAATAATTGAAATTCTTTGCACTGACAATGAAAAATCAACCTAGATTAAGCATTCCTGATCAACACCCAGTTTACTTTATTTCAAAACTCCAACTCAAGATGTATTGCTAATGCTACTTGCAGAAGTGAAAACTGAGACAATGTTTTTGTTTGTGTAGTTTTTTTTATAAGGGCACATAACACATAAAAATTACAACTTTTGCTGATTTCTTTCTAAATGGAAGTTGTATTCTGATTTGGAAAAATCCTCTTTTGGTTCTCTAATTTATGTGCTTCCTATGGATTGTAACATTTTACTTATGTGAAAATTGTCATATTACCACAAAATATGCAAATCAGTATAAATTGGTCTGCTACAACATTACATACTAATGAGATTAGAATTTCAATTTTATAATAACTTATTTTCTAAGCCTTTAGAAGTCTTCCTTCAATTCAGCACTATATCTCATAATGCTATTTTTAAAATAATAAAGATTTCTGAATAAAGGTCTACTATAGGTTTCAAAATAATAGATCTTGTAAAAGAAATATAATTTCAGTTTAAAAATCTATTATTAACAAGTGTCTGGAATATGAATTAGGACAGTGAATTTCAATTCAGTGCGACAATTAAGTCAAATGTGAAATTTTAAAAGATATTTTACAAACTTGGCATATCTTTAGGAAAGAACTGCTGTTTTCATGGCCACTGATAATTGAGAACTAAAAAATATATAGATAATTGGCAGGGATAATTACATTGATTTAAATAGTAGCTCTTCACCCCCAAACTTTGGAACACTAAATGAACCAACCTTTAATTAAAATTTTAGAAAATCTATTAGAATTATATAGGTACCTATACAAAGAGTGGTAATATAAGAAAATTACAGAAATATTTAGAGCACAAAGAAATACAAGATGGTAGATACTAAAAGGAATATTAGAAAAATAATATATGAGTACACAGCAAACTCCTCCTAAACATATAAGCCTATGTCATAAATATTTTTTAAAATTTTCTCATTTCTCAATACACTTATAACCAGCAGTTTGCCCAGATAAGTCATCCATGGAAATAGAAATGTAACAGTGAACAGACTTTTGTTGTGTTACATTAGAAGTACCTTTAAAGCATCTGAAAATTATAAAAGAAAGACATATTGTAAGCTAACATACTTTATATATTTATGACACTGTGCTATGGTGTGTTTCACGATAAAACAGAGAATAGTGAGTTTGGGTAGGATAAATTCCCTTCAGTTAGGTTGAATAATTAGATGCAGGTACAATAATGATTAAAACCAAGTGAAAAATTATTGTGACAAGATTCAAGGAGGCTCATGTGCTGCTGTAGGACATTTAAACATTATTTTAAAGAAAATTATAAGCTATCAAGAATTTTTATGCAGAGAGCAATATAATGATTCTTATATTTTGAAAGAAAATCGATAAAAGCACCAAAATGGAGAGGGTATTGCAATAGATCTGTTGAAAGATGAGGAAAACTGGGATTTAGATATGGTGATAGTAATGAGTCTGAGGCATTATTTTAGAAATCAGTGAAAAATGGAATCCAAAAATTGGACAGACAACAGAAAGGGCATGGACCATGACATGAGATAATCTTTTAAACATTCACTCAGTCATTCAGTATATTTTATAATGTGCAACATAAAGTAACAAAACATAGAATGTCAGTATCACAGTTAGAGCAAAAAGAAATAAATGGGATATATTTCATCAAAGAGCAACCAAATAGTTAAGCAACAGGACATACAGAATCACACAAAAGCAATCATTTATGACTGTTACTGACCACTTTTCAAAAAATGTCAGTAGTTTTCATTTGTATCTAACACATTTAGCATGGCTTACCTCTACTGTGTCATGCAGGCCAAATGATGCATGCGAACCATCTTGCTTCATTCCAGAGGGTTGCGCATATCAGGAAGGTCCTAGCAGTTAACCATAAAGTGATGTTTAGCAGTACCCACTTACAGGAGTAAGAATGTAGAGCTCACAAAATCAGAAGAGAAAAACGTAAGATAAAAGCCAACAGAGCTTCATTAATCTTTCAATTCTTATTGTTTCATATATACATTATATGTGAAATTAAGACTTTCTATATCCCAGAGAGAGCATCTTTGCCATCTTTTCCAGATTGCCTTCTGGCTGCTTTCCAAGAGTGACCCACAACACCCTGGAGTACTGCACTCTCCTCTGAGCACTACTTCCCCTACTCTTTCCTTTCTGGACAGGACAATATTTTATTAAGAGTGTAAGAACAAATGATAAGGAATTTCACTTCAGGAGCTCACAGAGATAAGTCTGGCTCTTAACAAAGCAGAGTTAAAAAAAAAGAAAGAACTGCTTAAGCACCCAGAGTGGACACACACTATTTGATATAGGGCAAAGAAACTCCCAACATGCTACATGCCTGGTATGAGTTCATATTCTCTAAAATTGAAGAATGGATTTTAAGAACAGTGGAGATTAAGAGCAGAATATATTTATTGGGGAAAGAAAGCTTCTGTCTGAGAGAGAGACAGAAGGGTTCTGAGTGGTTTGCCAAGGACCTTGCCTTTTCTAGAGATTTTTATAGATCAAAACCACAAGGTGAGGCAGGTTGAAGGTGGAGAAAAATGGAAATCACAAGATGGGCATGAGGTGGGACAAAATTATGGTCAACCAGTAAGATTACAAGCATAATTGCTCAGGTAATTTTGATTAAATTGGGATCAAGTGGGGAAGCCTATTTCAAATATCAATCACTGCTGTTTCTCCCTAGGGGAAGCATAGGCGAGCATTCCTTTTATGTCTTGTGTCGGGATCTGGCCCTCAACTGGAGGTGTCCATCTCCCTCACAGTTGCTAGGTACCCTGTCCTCTGCACTGGCTTCTTTGAAGGCTTAGCCCTGTCTACCTTCCTATAATATTTCTACCTAACTTAGCTGTCTGTAACAGGATGACACAAATACAACTAGTCCACCTATAAAGGATCAGAGTAGCTTTTGCGGCTTCACTGTGATGACCCAAGTTTCAATTGATTATAATATTAGTCCTAGTTCCATCTCTCTGGAGGAATGCTTGTGGCTCAAGTCCCATTCCCATGAAATAATTGTGCCGGGATGTATTCAGTCAAGTAAGGTTTCACTTTTCCTGGAATCCAGGTGACTTTCAGTTTAAGGGGGTGACTGTAGACCTCTGGATATCCTTGTAAATATCTTATCTCGTTGTCTTCAGTCTTGAAGGGGATGAGTGCGTGTAAATTCGAGGTCTAATCAACTTTGTTTGGCCAACTCTTCAAAGCAACCCCCAAATGATACTGATATGTACTCATATACAGAACCCTAAAGGAATTTGACACCAAATTTTATAGTAACAAAGAATACAAAGTACAAGTAAATTTTGTTCTGCTTTTAGTTACCTGCTAGATATCTGTAAACCCAAATAAGTAGTCATGGTTTTAGTAAAACCAGTTTCAATTCCCTGAATTCATCAGAAGAAAGTATAGGTCCTGCCTTTGATGAGTAATAGGTTAAAGCCTCAGGAATGTGTTTGCTCCTTGACCTTATAAGGTCTCTGACTTCATCATTTCCTTTAGAGAGACATTGTCCCTTTTAATTTTGGTGGTAAATGAACACAGATCTCTCTTTTTATGTCATTGTTCTATGATGATTACACTTTTCTGTTGGGTGTTTAAGACTGAGTAAGGAAGCAAAAAATCTCCCTTTTCTATTAAGGTCAGTCAAGGCTCTGTTTACTTTTGGACCAAGTGAAGAGCATTTTGCCCAAGTCTCTCTCTTTTTTTTTTTTTTTGCAGTACTGGGGATCGAACTCAGGACCCTGCGCTTGCTAGGCAAGCGCTTATTCCACTGAGCCATATCCCCAGCCCCGTGAAGAGCATTTTGGATTGTTCAGTTATTTTCTTCTACAAGTGGTGTCACCTGCCAGTGTGGTCAAATTCTTGCTGGAATGAATGGTTTCCCTTGGAAGGATCTAAAGATGCGTCTACGGTGATCCTCCCTTTTGGAGAATGCACAGTGGTTGATCCCTGTTCTCAGGAGTCCAGCAATCCACTCACTAAAGAAATTGAGTGATTCACAAGTGTTGCAAGACTCTTAGAGGGGTCCCACCATGCCCTGGATCCTGAAGGACATTACAGTGCAAGAGCACACATCACGTTCATTCTCTCTAATGAATATGACTTAAAAATTTCACAGATGGATGCTAATCACAGAAAGATCTGCTAAGAAGGTGCTCGTACTTAGCTCTGTAGATGTCAGAGTACATCTGATGACTTTAAGAGAGATACGGATCTCATCCCCACCCTGAGCAGATGCCATGGTTACAAAGGATGCTTTTCTTGCAGAAAGAGATAAAGCATGCAGATGATTTTGCAAGCAAAGGAGCTGACTTCATGGGTCATAGAGATTCATTTCTGTGTGATGGGTTGAGAACATGTAGTGCAAAAGCTGGAAAAACATGGTTCTATATGAACATTTATTGTGTAAAATAATAAATAAATAATATGCAACAGCAAATGTAGCATTTAAATTACACCAGATTCTGGCTAATAGCTGGCTTGATAAAGTTACACTGCAAAATATAAAAAAAATGTAAAAATTTGAAAAGCCAAAATGTAAACATATCAGTACAAAAAGCATTTAGTCATGTTTGAAGTCCTACAACCTTTGCTATTCATGCCATTTAAGTTTAACAATTTAATTTTGAAATTCTTTATTACTCATTTATTCATGTTTTACATTTATTTCATTCTGACTTTACTATTTTATTACTCGTAGTATTCTCAGTTTTGCTTGGGGAGGTCTATGTATAGCTTTTGAAGAAATGCTTCATTCTTGCAAAGTTTGATTACATATTTTCACTGGAGAAAATATGAGTTTCAGCTTCACCTTCCAGTTTTCTGCATGGATTGTTTTCATGTAGCCAAATCAAGCCCTTAGGACTAATATGGATAGTTGATAAAATAACATTGCAGAGTCATTGTTAGTCCACACTGGACACAATAAACAAATACGTAATGAAGTGCATAGGAAGAATGGCCATTTGGTACACTTCGTAGTCTTCACCAGTTTAGACCCTAAGTATCCCTTAGGTCATACTGGAATTTCAGAACCTGAAAAGCTAAATGAAAACAATAGATAATTTTAAATAATTGTGTTTTCTTATCACAGATACACCAGCAAATTGTTACATTTGTATGCTCTTTACTAGTAAGTTATCAAATATTTTTATAGACACAATTTATTGCACTTTTTAAAAGTGATATGATTAGTATTAATCAAAGAATTGACTAATTCTATTTTGCTGGTTGTTTTAAAGTATTTCTAAAAGTCTGCACCTTTGCTTTTTCTTTAAATTCTGATCAAAGTGGTGCATTCTATATCAAGAAAGTTTGCTTTGCTTGTTCTGGTTCTAATGATTTCTCCTGAAGGCCTGTCATTATACTTCTGCAGATACCAGGGTTCTCCAATTCTGACCAAACAATTTAGAAATCTTCAGGCATTACTTCTTGGGTTTCTGATTTTAGGTACTCTATAAAGTATGTATTAAGGCAGATATTTTGTATGTGTTCTCAGGCTGGAAAAAAACTAGTCATTAATCCTGAAACAGAGAACATTCCACAGAATAATAAACAAACAAACAAACAAACAAAAATAAGAGGGTGGTAGAAATTAATTTTAGAAAGGAGGCCCCCGGGAAAATCCTAGAACAGTTTTTACAGGTTAACAGCTGTTTTTCATTTTGCATTTTAAAAAGAATTAAGAAGCTCTCACTTTCTTCCTAGGGAGTATAATATCAAGTCAGATGGAAGTAATGTGGCTATTTCAAAACCTATCTTGGAGATACAATTGGCAAGATTTGTGGTTAAATTGGCTTAGAAGGAGGACTAACTTCTTGTGTCAGGTCTGAGAAAATTGGTGGATGGAATTGCTGTCCAGGAGCACAGGCAAAGCCGAGAGGGAAGTTTCAGGGAGATGGTCGGGTGGCTCACTGCACACAATAAATATTCAAGTAGTTTAAAGTAGAGTGCTTTTTGTTGTTTCATTTTTTTCTTTAACTACATCACAAATCTATTAGTCTGATTGTGTGATTTAATTCACCATATTTCTTCCTGATCACAACATTGCACTTCTGTTATGATTTAGGCAAAGCAAAATGATGAAGCAGAAAGGATTCTTAAGCAAATTGGGGAGTAGATAAAATTATTCTCAACGCTATTTACCTAATCTGGTGAGCATCATCTCCATATTTTAAATTCAATCCTTCCTTTTAATTAAAGTCTAGGTACTTCAAGGAAGAAGGTAGAAGAGAAGAAAATAACCAATTCAAAGAAAAGTTGGAAAGAACCAAATATGTTATACATTTTTCGAGAGCCATTTAGTTTTATGGTTTACATAATTGTAACACAGATTTTTTTCAAGGTTTTAGAGCAATAGCAGAGACATCTTTGCAATGTGTATACATTTTGCAAAGGTTTATTTGCAAAAACATTGGAAAGTCTTGGGCTTGTCAGCAAATATCTAGAAGGGATTTCAGCCCCTTTCTACGATGCACTGCCATTAAGAAACACCTCACCACTCTTTATCACCTAATATGGTATAATACTGTAATACTTTACTGTAATACTATCTTCCTAAATCTCTTGATACACAAATGTAAAAACATTGAGTGGCTATTTTACATTCAAAATAATAACTTCCTAATAATAACTCCCCCCAAAAACCACTTGTTAGGAATCTAATCCCATGCTTGAAATTAGTATATGGATGTGTTAAAAATGAGAAATCAGTTATGGCTTTATCTCCCACTCACTGTCAATAGTATATTTTACTATTCAGGATCAAACTACAGTATAAGTAAAACTAATCATTTTCAATTTTCTTGTTTGGCATGTTTAGTAACATTTCACTTCTGTTCTTTTCTGTTATATTAAAAGTTATCATTTAAGCCCGTGATGGATAAGTATGGAAATTATAGTTTCTTAACTAGTTGTTTTGATTCTAGTATTGCTGTTCTCCATTTCCAAGCTATGTCAAAATACCTATCTTCCTGAAAGCTCATCTTAACTTATCTTTAACAAATGCACACTGAACACTCCTATCTCAGGAGTTTTCCTGGTTGCCTAGAAAAACCAAACAAAACTCATGCCTTATACAATATAGGTGAAAAAAGCAAAACCTTTTGCCGACTATTTCCCATCGACTGCCTCTTGCATGTCTTTCAGAATCTCTTCATTAATCCATAGGTTTGAACTTCTCTTTTTTGAATATTTAGTCAATTATAAAAGCATGTCGTAGACATGAAAACAAAGGAAACATGGACTAAAAAAGTAGACATAAGAGAAAGAAAAGTTAGAGTAATGACAGGAAAATAATGTTAATGTGTCAAACACAAGTGAAAATGTTACCTAAGTGCAATTATATGATCGTGAATACAGAAATTGAGGCCCTTAGCGAAGCCTGGGCTCTGTGAAGGTGACCTTCATGCTTTGACTTGATGCACTTATGCTTAAACAACCTCACTTAGATATTTTAAAGCATTGGTCTTTTTTTAAACTATTTCTCAAAAGTCTGAAGTACAGTTCCAAAAAATGAAACTTTTTATGGTAAAATTAAGGTCTAAATACCATGAGAAATCTTATTTGAATAGTAAGTTTTAAATTTTCTTATTTATGTTATCATAGTGCATAAAAGCCTAAGCGAAGACATCTTCCATCTAAATGTATTTGTTTTTGCAAATGAAGGACTGGGAAGTTTGAGTGAAAAATAAGTGGATTAAATCCATGCAGGTAAACTTAGTGATTTACATATGTGTGGCATTCTGGGTGACCTCCAGCACTGTGAACTAATGCCCCTGGCATTGCTTTGTATGTAGAGCTTTGCTGTCACTTACTGCATCCTGAGTTCTAAGGAACATTAGAGCAAAAGATTCCTGGACCCAAACCACCAGCTTCTGGATGAGTCTGTTGCCTGCAGCAGCCTGGAGGTAAACCTCCAGGTAGAGGAGCTCTCCTGGCAGGGAAAGCTCCAGGGCAGGAGAATTATTTGCTGGGTTCAGGATAGGAATTTGCAAACCCCAAAGGCCTCTGGGCACTCTCCAGTTGCCCCTGGACAGTAACAGCAGCGAAGTGTGAATTAAAAGCCAGATACCAAGGAGTGGAGAACAACAGCAACCAGAAGAAAGAGGCTGGGAATAGGGACCAACTCCAGAATCCCCAGAGAGGTTTGGAAAGGAATAAAGAAATAAGCATAAGACACAAAATCTCAGACACAGGAAATATATACCTGTGTACAGAGACAGCTGATAGACTAGGATAGGTGGATGGATGGATGGATGGATGGATGGATGGATGGATGGATGGATGGACGGATGGATAGACAGATTATTTGATCTGTTCTTTACTTCTGTTGCATAATCTGGTAAATTTGATTAGTAATAGGGTATGATACACTTCAAAATTCGTGAGAGAAAATTTCATATGTCCTCAGCAAAAAAATGGTGTTTGAGAAGATAGACGTGTTATTTACCTTGATTTAATCCTCATCACATTCCAAACTCATAAGAGCTTGTACCTCATACATTTACATAATTATACAATATCAATTCAACGCTAAAAGAATAACTTGTTGGTATAGACACAGAAAGAAAGGAAATAAAAACAGCAGGAGTGGGCATGTATCTTGTAACATTGGGCCAAGAGGTAATAGCGGAATTTGAAGGAACCCAACCAGATTCTGCCCTGTGGGTTCTCACACAGCCTCCACTGGGTCCTAATCCAGAGACATCTCAAAGAAGCACAGATGAAGCAGTAGGGGAAAAATATTAGATAATTAAAATGATTTATTCTTTCACCTCTTGAAGTAATATATATAGATATCTATGAATGCCAGACCTGTGGAACTCATATACTGTTAGAATTTAACTCCTTATTTTAATGTACATTTCCTTTATGATATCTTACTCTCACTTTGTTATTTTTAGATTGAACTGTATGACATTGCCATTTTTCAGGGTAAATGAAGGACAAGTAAGAGTAGTGTTATATGCTGTATTCTACCATTTAAAATTATTTGACCACTGTTTATATTTAGAAGTTTCTTACCTATCCCAAAAGATTGTCTTTTCATTAGTATGACACACACACAAATAAAATAGCCAATAAAACAATATTGATAAGTCAGTAAAAGGGCAGGAGTTTCAAGGATGGTTTTCCTCATGAATTAATCTAATTAGTTTCACTTTATGAACTTTTCTGTAGAAAGTAAACTTGAGCATGAATCTTCAGAGAATGACTTTTTCTGATTTACAACACTGAAAGGAATAAATTAACAAAGTAAATTAATTGATTTGCATTTTTCTAATGTAGAACATTTTTGATGTGTTTACTGGCCATTAGTACTTCTTTTGAGATGTGCCTATTCATTTCAGTTGTTCATTTCTTGATTGGGTCTTTAATTATGGTGGGGCCACATTTTTTAGTTCTTTATATATTCTAGCTATTATTCCTCTAAGGAGTAGCTGACCAAAAAATAGTTTTTCCATTTTGTAGATTTTCTCTTTGTTGGTTGTTTCTTTCATTGTGTAGAACCTTTGTTATTTGATAGAGTCCTGTTTGTTGATTCTTGATACCATATCTTGTACAATTAGGATTCTTTTGAGAAAGTCCTTGCCTATCCCTGTGTCCTCAAGAGTTTTACCAGTATTATCTCCCAGCACATCAAGTTTTTCTGTCTTAATAGTTAGGTTGATCTATTTTGGTTTTATTTTAGAACGTGGTGAGAGGTGTGAGTCTATATTTTATCTTTTGCATATGCATATCCAACTTTCCCAGAACTATTTTTTTAAAAATGCTATCTTTATTCCAGCATATACTTTTGGCCATTTTGTTAAAGATCAGATCACTGAATGATGATGTTTTCTTTTTTCTGTATCCTGTATTATATTGCATTGATCCACTTCTATTCTACTGATCCACACATCTGTTTTCATTTGAAGTATTTTTCTTTTTCTTTCTTTCTTTCTTTTTTTTTTTTTGGCAGTAACATGCTGTTTTTGATCACTGTAGCTTTGTAAGGTAACTTGAAATCAAGGATTCACCTGCCTAGTGCTTTGCTCTTAATGCCTTTGCTATTCTGGTTTTGGCTCCATATAAACATTAGTATTGTTCTCTCTATTTCTGCGTGGAATACTGTCAGTATTTTGACTGAGGTTACATTGAATCTATGTATTGGTTTTGGGTGTGTGGCTGTTCTGACATAATTGGATCTGAGTATCCAGGAAGAGGGGATATCTTTTCATTCTAATGTCCTCTTCTATCTCCTTTTTCAGACCACTATAGTTTTCATTATAGAAGTCTTTCATTTTTTTTTGTTAATTCCTAACTATTTAATGTTTTGAATACACTGTGAATGGTATGATTTTTCCTAATTCTTTTTTAATAGCATCACTCTTGGTGGATGGGACACTATTGATTTTTGTGCTGATTTTGAATCCTAGTACCCTACCAAATTTATGTCTTATAATTATAGGGGTCTTCTCCTGGATCTTTGAGGTCTTATATATAAAGGATCTGCAAGTAGGGACAGTTTGATTTATTTTGTTCCTGTTTTTTCAATTGACTTCTTCCTATCGCATGATTGCTTTGGCTAAGTTTTGAGTACTATCCTAAAGAGGAGTTGTGACAGTAGACATTTTTGTCCTATTCCTAATTTTAGAGAGAAAGCTTTCAGTTTTTTCACATTTAATCTGATATTAGCGGTAGGTTCATCAGATACGGCTTTTTTGGGTTGAGATAAGATTCTCCTATAGCTATATTCTCAGAGTTTTTATTATGAGTGGATGTTGGATTTTCTGCAAGGCTTCATTTTCATCTGTTAGAACTTCCAGGTGCTTCTGTTGTTGCTTCTGTTTATATGATGTATTATATTTATTGACTTGTGCATGTTGGACCATCCATGCACCCCTAGATTAAGCATAGCTGATTGTGATGCATGACATTTTTGATGATTTCTTATATTCTGTTTGCAAGTATCTTCTTGAAGATTTTTGTATCTATGTTCATTTTATTTTATTTTTTTATTTGAAAGACAAAAGAATGGAGATATGTAAACCAGAATAACACAAAAGCAATATAGGAAATACAAAATTATAGAGAAGATAGTAGAGAATTAGCTGTATTGATGCTGTATTACATAATGTTATTTTTGCATTAGTTAACACAAAAACAATAAAGGAAATACCAAATTATAGAGAAGATAGTAGGAAGTTAGCACTGGATGCTGCATTATGTAATGTTATCTTCGCATTTGTTACTGTTATACAGATGATGGCTCATTCGATTAATCAATTTTCTCCACCTCCATTGTTCTACCACCTAATCAGTCACCTTCCCTCTGGTAATAACTGTACATTTGGGTTCATTTATTCCCTCAGACTCTCACTTTGGGAAGAGACATGGTTGCTTCAAATTATGCTGTAACATATATGGGTTTATACAAATTGCTCTGGAGAAGGTGGAAAAGCACCCACGCTCAAAGACAATAGATAGACAGGGAACCAGGTTCTCTATGGTCAAGCCCCCATTGATGAGCCCTCAAGGCCATCGGGGGTCCATTCGAGTTGGTGGGGTTACCCAGAAAACCACCCGGCTTTGTCTCGATACATCGCATCCAGAAGTCCAGTTGAGTCCTCAGGGTTGCCCAAGCAGAGCACTGGGCTCCACCCTGCTGAGGCTGTGCTGGGGGCTGGTTGATTGCATGGGGTTACCCCCAGCAGACCACCTGGCTCTGCCTCATTGCTGCACCGCCAGAGGCCCTGTCCAGGTTTTCAGGGTTATCATGTAGCCTGGAGGGAACCCCCTCTCCCCTCAGGCTACTGAGCTCCCTGTGAAGGCCCCTGGAGTCCTCTTATAGGCCAGTAGTGTCTCGCTGCAGGCCACCTGTGACTCTTAGAAGGTTGTTCCCACCCAGCAAGAGAACCGGGTCTGCACCCTAGTTCTAGATGTTCGCCTCCTCCCACTTCCTGATCTCCAGTGTTGCCATTCCCCGCCCCTTGCAGCTGGGCATTGGGTGCACTTACAATGCTGGGCACAAGGGCGTGGGGTCTCCCCCACTTGTGCACACTGTGGTAGTCCAGGGTGTGTACTAAGTTTAGTTACTAGTTCTAGAAGAGAATTGGAGGATTTTCTCGGGTCTGCAGCGTAGAGTATGTTGTTGTCCCTCAGACTCCTGGACTGCTGCTTTTTGTGTAATTTGTTGCTATGGGTTCATACAAGGTTCATGTATGAAGCAGTATGGAGACCCTCTTGGTGCTCATATTAGTAGTTTAGTATGAGTTCTGAAGCCCATAGGCTCACCCCATTGCTGTCAGGGACACATGCTTGGGCCAGCAAGACTCAAAGTGTTCAGAGAGGGAGTTTAGGGTGGAAGCTGAAGCGTGGTAGCTCAGGTCATGCTTCCTGCTTGGTGTTGGAGTGAGAAGGTTGTGGGACCGTGTGATCCACCTCCATCTGCAGCTCTCTCTTACTGTTGTGCTCCAGTTCCCGTTTGTTCCTTTGATAGATCCCTGGGAATTACTGTGGCCCTGGGGTTGGTGCCAGTGCTCTCTGCTGCCCTCTGCTGGTGGTTGCTCACACAGTGCAGAGGCAGGAGGCCACAGCCTCGGAGAGGGGTAGAGCTGGGTGTGGTGGGCTGTGCGCTGGTTGCTTTGACTCTACTTTGCCTCCAGGCGCTGATTAGAAAGGTTGCTGCAGGGTGAGGATTCAGTTTTAGTGGCTGTTGTAACTTCTCATCCTCACACTGGGTTGGACAGTACCTCCCAACTGCCAGTGCTTTTCCTGGCTGTGCTTTCTCCTCTCTGGTCCTGGACCAGCTCTTGGAGCTCCCTTGGCAAAGTCGGGAGGCTTCCATGAGCGTGGGTCTCTGAAGCTGAAGCTGTAAGTGCTGGAATGAGGGAGCGGGCCAAGGGTGTGTTTGGAGCAGTGACTCCCTGCTTCTATGCCTCCTCTTTCTTCGACGGCACCATGGCTGGCCCTCCAAGCCTTTCCTCCAGAAGAGGTCTTGTTTGCTCTTTCTGAGGGCTTCAATTCTCATTTCAGATCCTTCCTGGGTTCAGGATGCACATTTCTCTCCTTCCAGTCTTTCTCATGTTGCTATATTCCAGTGTCTGGGTGGTGATCCTCCCGGAGGATCTTTCTCTGCTGCTTACCCAGTTGCCATCTTCCCAGAAGTCTGCCTGTGTCTATGTTTATTAAAATGAGTTGTCTGCAATTTTCTCTTGTAGTTGAATTCTTTCCTGGTTGTATTTTTTATTTTTTAATTTTAAGGAAAAGAAAAATTAAAAAAAAACAATGGTATAAAATTTCAAAACAACTGTAGGAGATTAACAATGGTTAGCATATTGCATATTGTTATCTTCAAAGTAGTTCGTCATATTATAACATATAAGCATGAAAAATTAATCAAACAATATAGGCACAATTATTTCCTTTCAATGAGCTGATAGCAATTAGTAGTATAACTATCCTATCATACAGAAATATACTTATGTATGTATTTATCAACTTTCCTTTTCCTTTCCTTCTTTTCTCCTTTCTCCATTTCACTTCACTTCCTTTTGAGCACTTTCTTCCCATTTCACAATATCTATGGTAGATTTAGGGTCTTATTCATTCTTTCAGCTTCTTATACCAGGGAGACAATATGATGTTTACACATGCAAGACTGATTTATTTCGTTTAGGAGTACAGACTCAAATCACATCCATTTCCCTATAAATGAATCAAGATCAAACTAGCTCTCAGGAATGAGTTTGGCAGTATTCCTTCCCTTTCGATTTCATTAAAGAGTTTGAGGAGTACTGGCTTTATATCTTCCCTATTCTTGTAGAATTTAATGGTGAACCCACTGAGTCCTGGGCTTTTCCAATAGGTAGGTTTTTTATTGCTGCCTCAATTTCATTGCCTATTATTAGATTCCTAGAGTCTTTAGAGCTTCTTGGTTATACTTGGTGATTCATATGCAAATATGAATGTATTCATTTCTTGTTTTTAAAGAACAGGTGTTCAGTGTAGTTACTGATAAGCTGGACTTGGTTGGGAAAGATTGCTGAGCTTAGTGCTGAATGCAGGCAGTGAAGCAGGGCCATGAGCAAACCACTAGATTTAATGCATCACTTTCTGATCAGGCCCCTCCAAAAAAACATAGATAACTAGATTGGTTTCTCACCACAGATGGCAGGATCCCCATATCCTTCCTGGCCTGTACTTAAACTTCTTAGAGCATCTATGTCTATCCTATGTCCTCTCTGGAACTGTTCTATGTGGGCATCTCCCACAAAGTCACTGAGTGAGGGTGACTCCAGAACCCCGAAGTATAAGCGTTCTATGGCTTTTGATTCCAAAAGTAGCTCAGTCTTAAACAATTAGCTCCTTCCCAGAATGACTTCTGATTTCTCATTCTCAAATATGGCAAGTGCTACTCTGGATTTCTCCAACTCTAGACTGCCATGCATAGGAGCTTCTTTCAGAGTAAAACATCATGCTCTTTTGCAGTTTACAAAAACTATGGGTTTTCTTGTGCTAGTTGTGCTTTTCCCTGGGGTTTTTGACCCTCTCTACTTGATGTTTGTGGAGATAGGTCCCCCTGCTCGGGAGTGGGGGTTAGTGTTTCAGGCTGCTTGGTTCCATGGAAAAAAACTTTAAGTATTTGTTGTTAATAGTTTTAATTGTGCCAACAAGAAGCCAGAAATGTGGAAAATTACAGACGTTAAAAGTGTGAATCTTTTGCAAGCTAAAAGGCCAAGGTGATTATTTATCTTAGGTAAGTAGCATGCAGTAAACACAGGGACAATGATAATTGAGGTGACTTCATCCTGTTTTAGCTCTGTTATCACATTAAAGGAGCAATCTGCTTTTTAATCTAAAATTTGACAGGAATAAACTTGTTTTATAGTTTTTTTGGTGCTTGCTAAAACAAAGTAAACAGCAATTTAAGAAAGGTTTCTAACAATCTTTTGAAGATCTAGTAGTTAGAATTTAATCAGCGTTGCATTGAGCCATTAGAAAATAATGGGAGTAATTAAAAAGCATAAATGAGAGAGTAAAGGAGAGTAAAAGGAAATACCTTTTTTCTATGTCCAACATGACATAATCATGGTGTAATTTGTTTTCTTAATATTCACCAAAATTTGCATAGACAAGTCTGTGACTAACAATAGCAACTGGCTTGGGTTTCTCCTGAAAGTTTCTGGAATTTTTGACAAATATTTAGGATGGATGCCAAAATATTTTTTGGCATAAAATAATCTCCAATTATGCTTTCACACAATTATAGATGTTTGTAAGAGAAATTTAACGACTGCATTAACAACTTTGTTTCATTTTACCATTGACAATATAAGGTTGAAATGAATATTTAGTGATTTGTCTCCCACAGATGAGGTAAGAAATTAATGGAAAAATTTCAATTTCTTATTTCCATTAACTATTTCTGCTTCTTACACAGCAAAGAAGTAAATTTTACAAAACTGACCATTTCTGAATGTACAACTATTAACTGCGTATGTCAATTTTTTATCATTTTCACTTTCAGTTTTTATATCTAATGTGAGGTTCTAAGCAATTCAATCCTAAAGCAATCACAACATGAGCCACTAATCCAGAAATATTTCTTTGACAAAACAAAGAGACTAATTCAGTAGCAAGTCAGAATTATGTGTGTGGTTATTTTATAGTGAAAGAAACACCTCTCTAACTTTGAAGTTAATTTACAATTGGATTTGGGCAGTTGTAATAATAAACTTAATCAAATATACCATGTTTTAAATACAATAGGCATTTACCTAAATAACTCTGTCATCTAAGCATATAAAATAAGAATGTATATTACATTATTCATGAAATTCATCTTACAAATGTGATTCTTTCAACTTGAACAATGCACATTAACCATACAAGGAGGTGATCATACTATACATCATGGTGAACAGGCATTTATTTCTGAAATGTCCTATGGAAAGATCTTTCCTATAGATTTCAAAGAAATGATTGAGAAATTGGGTAACAATAGTGACATTTTGCTTCTATTTTGTTGATTACAAAATGACTCTATTTGCATTTTTAATAACCAAAGTTGAGCTAATATTAGCCATAAATCTGTGAGGACCAAGGATGGTAGGAATATCCATTACATTAAGTGATATGTTGCCTACTTGGAATGAGAATATCAAATGTACCAGATTGTACTTCATATCTTATGTCTAGCATCTACAATGTTTCATATATCTAGTTCTTATTTATAATGAGTTTTTTTCCTGTCTGAACAGGACAGTGCTACCCAGTTCTTATTACTGGTAGGAAGAAAGTCCTTTATGAATCAAGATTTTGTTAACTCTCCCTTCTGTGTTTTAGTTACTTACATTTCCTATTATACTCCATAAAGTAACTCAATACACAACTGATATATGATCTAAACCACTGCTAACAACTTTATTTTTATTTTTCCTCAAAAATTTATTTTGAACTAATTTCATAAAATTTGAATTTCACATGTAGGGAAGTTGTCTACTGAATGTGCTTTCATATGATTGTACCCTCAGAGAATCAAAGCTGAGATTGTCTGGTTAGGCGATGGCTGACAGACCTTAAGGACAAATGATGCTCGTGGGGCTCCACACGGGTGCCTCGCTTTCCCACACAGTGCTCAGGAGGCAGCTCTTCTTCACACCCATTCTTCTGTCACTGTGTATTCCTCTCCACATTTTCCTTCCCTCTTCCCCTCTCTCTTTCTCCTACCCACTCAAGGGTTTTTCTGTAAGAAAATGTGTACTTAAATATTACCGAAGCTTTGCTCATGGGTAGATATACATGCATTCCATTGAGAAACACATGCATCCCTTCATATTGCAAATGGAAGCATCCTTTTGTCTTCGTCATGGTCTCAACTACTGTTACATTCTCAGATCCTAGAGGTTCTCACCACTTTCTCCTGGCAGACAGCAGGGCATTTATTGTCATGAGATTAACTATGCACTTTAATTGTACAGTAAAAAATGCATACATTTCCCATAGTGGAAACTTCAAATGACCTCTTTTCAGATGGGCATGTTTCTTTTTGAGCTATTAACCATGATGTGTAAAACACTAGCTTTTAATTTTACCCTACCTTTGTGATAGACTTTACCTGAAACTGTTTTAAGTGAATTAATTGTATTAAAATTTGCCAAATAATTATTGAAAAGAGACATTTAGCTTATTTCCAAAAATATGCTGAGGCTTATACAACTGTCATTTGTTTTTATTTAAAGTTAGCTTTTCTATTATATATTTTATTATCTTTTATTTTAAATTGTCATTAAAAATCAGAAAAAACAAAAACTGGAAAAGAGAGAAATAAGTTTCACATCATTTTAGCAAAAAGCTGTGCCACATAAAATGTATGATGCAGTTTCTGTTCTGGTCTCCTGTGAGGATGGCTTAGGCTGACTGGATCATTTTAGGAGGGATAATTCAGGAAATATATAGATATTAAGAGTTCTTAAAGCAACACTTCTTAGACTTTTAGGCTTTGTGGATTAGAATTTTTTTAATTGAAGGGACTGAAGTATAGTTTTCAATTCTCGTTTTCCAGGAACGTAAAAAACAGCAGTCGACAAGTTCTATCATAATTCTTTCATTAGAGAAAATATAGTAGAGACACATACACATAGATGCAAGCAGGCACACAAAGTAGGAGTTACATACACACAGCAAAGAGCATAAAACTTTCCTAGAAATGACAACTGGCAACTATATGCTAGAATGTTCTTCATAAATGTGTTTTGTAAAAAAAAATCTGAATGCTTGTATGTTATAGAGTTGCATTGCCTCTAACGTCTTCTTTAAATAATTTTACTACTTTATAACGCTGCTAGAACAACATGGAGAGATTGTTTTCTATGTCATTGCTAAAAGTCTATCTCATGTGCTTCTGATGGAAGTATCTATTACAGTTATTGTAGGTTTCAGCATTCTGAATAAATGGGTTAAGCTATGGAAATAGAGCCCTCATGTGTCTAAGAGTCTTCTTCCTTTCCTTTTATCATGAAGAAATTACAAGATGAACTAGGGATCAGAAAAGCCAATAAATAAAGAACATCCCTCAGCTATGCAGCATACGTGTCTCATTGCCTGACAGAAAGCAAGAGGATATTATGTGAGGATGGGGTGGCCACGCAGACTTCCTAGACTGGCATGACAGAGCCAGCCATTGGCAGTGATGTTCCTGTTGTACGTTTTAAACCAAGATTAAAGTCAAAGCATCTGCCTTTCATTGGGTTATTCCTATGTATGGATTTTTATTCATTTTTATAATTCATATGTTTTCAATTTTGTATTTTTAAACATTAGTGCTGGCAGAACTGGAAGGATAATTAATTTTCTATTTCAACTTTTTGCCAAGATTTTCTAAACTCATCTATTAATTTTAATCACTTATCTGAGGATCTTTAATTTTTCTATTTACACAAGCACATTATTTTCAAATTACAGCAATCCCTTTACTTCTTTTCTTTTGATGTTCAAATCTTTCATTTCTTTATCTACTCTCATTTTCCTGGCAAAGATCCTGTCAAGAATGTTGAATAAAACTGCTAAAATAGGCATCATTGCTTCTCTCTCATGTGCAAACTAGACTTTTAGTATTTTATTATTTAGCATGATACTTGCAGTAAGGGTTTTGTTACTGTTATCAGTTTATTGAATGCTTTATCTAGCTGATTTACCAAAAGTTTAGTTGTTTGTTATAATCAAGAAAATGGCATAACCGTCATCCCAGCACTGGGAAGGCTGAGGCAAGAAAACCACCCCAGTTTGAGATAAGAGTGTGATACAGAGTGAGTTTTAAGGGCAGCCAGAACTGCATGGCAAAACCATGTCTCAAAAAAAAAAAAAAAGAAAAGAAAAAAGAAAAGGAAAGGAAAAGAATAAGTATGTTTTGTCAAATGCTTATTCTACATTTACTAGATGCCTAAATAGTGTTACTTATTTATTATGTTAATATGGTAGTTACATGTATTGATTTTTGAGTAGTAAATTAACCTTGCAGTTCTGAAATAAATACAACTTGGTTGAGATATATCATCCCTTTTACATAAATCCCTCATTTTGGTTTGCTATAATTTATGTACATACCTGATTATGGTTTGTTATAGACACCTTTTAGAATTTCAAACATTAATACATAAGACAAGTTAAATTCTAAATGTTATTTCTCAAAATATTAGAATTTTAGTGTCAAGATTTTAGTGTCAGGGCTGTGTTGATAAACTATAATGAGTAGAAAATCATGTTTTTTCCTACCTTCATAAAGATAGATGGGCGAATGAAAAATAATAAAGCCATCTGCTCTTGTAGTTTATTCATGACACTATTTTAATTATAGATTCAATTTATTTAATAGGTATAGCACAATTCACTTCTGTTTCTTCTTGTGTCATTTTGATTAGTTGTGTTTTTCTAGGAATTTTTTATTTAATTTATTGTTTAAAATGTATTACCATAAAGCTATTCATAATATTTTATTTTTTAATTCTGGAATCTATAGTGTTGGTGCCATTTTATTTTACATGCTAGTAATTTGTGTTCCTGGATACTTTTGCAAGATAATTATTAATCTTATTCATTTAAACAAA
Organism: Dinomys branickii; assembly: GCA_004027595.1. Taxonomy (NCBI): domain Eukaryota; kingdom Metazoa; phylum Chordata; class Mammalia; order Rodentia; family Dinomyidae; genus Dinomys; species Dinomys branickii. The sequence goes on from PVLD010006271.1 coordinate 58,849, forward strand.
AATCTTTGACCTAATTTGTTCTCTACCTTATACCCTTATTTTTTCAATGTTTGCTTTTATCAAAAATCATCTAAATGAAAAATGTAAAACATTTTTTTATTTAAAAGTGAAAGATATTATTAGAACTGTAAAGTTCTAAATAAATGAAAAAATAATCTTTCAAGCACTAGAATATATAAATAATATAATATAAAGTTACCAGTTCTCTTGAAACTAATTTATATAATAAATGCAATCTCAATCAATGTCTACTCAAGAATTTTCCGTTTTTTTGGTACTGGGGAATGAATCTGGGGCTTTTGCGCTGAAATACATCACCAGCCATTTTTCTGACTCGTTTCTTTTATTTAGGATCTCACTAAAGTTCTACATGACCAGTGCAGTGCTCAAACTTACAATCCTCTCAACTCAGCCTCCAAGAGTACTGGGATTATAGATGTGTGCCATAATGCTGGGTTTCAAGGTTTATCTTTTTTGCTTTTACTTTTTTTTTAAAGTGTCTTTAAAGTAATATAGTGTTGCAAAGATAAAATAATGAAATATACCTAAAGGTAAAGGTCAAATTTAGAAGACCAAAGACACTGCGTGCTGAGACTTAACATGTCGCAGTACATAAGCATATATATTAGTGGTAAATTTCAGAGAAATAGACTAAGTGATTCACATATAGATGAACACTTAGGTGAGAACTGGCAGTTTAGAACAGCTGATGAAACCTAGCCTTCCTGGGAATGATATTGGGACTTTAGAGATTCCTATAGAAGAGAAATCTGGATGCCTATTTCACACCATACACAATCATCAAATCTGAGTAGGTTGGGAGTTCAATGTGAAATGATAAAGTCTACAGAAGAAAGCAGATTATATTTATTAGCCTGAGAATATACACACGGACTTATATACACCAAGTCACTGAGTATGATGAAATGATTTATAGATCTAATTTTAATAAAATTAAAACCTGTTTATCAAAGGACATCCTTCAGAGGATGACAAGTCAGTGACAGACTTTTGTAATGCATAGAACTGGGGAAAGTTGTATCAAAAATAAAGAAGTTCTGCACTTCTAAGAGATGAAAACAGACAAAATAAAAAATTATACAAAATCTTTAAGACTTATTTTTTAAAAGAAGATATCCCAGATCATATATATGAATGAATGAACACACAGGAAAAGCTCAACACAATTAATTATCAGAGAAAAGCAAAATATAGTAACCATGAAATACTCACAGTCCACCCACTAGAGAATCATAAAGTAATAAATGTTGTTGTAAACACAGATGAACAGGAATTCTCATATTACACAACTGTGAAAGTAAATTGCTATAGATATTTTGGAAAACTGCTTACCAGTAACCATTAATGGTACAATATGTCCAACATAGGAGACAGAACTTCATATCTATATTTATACTCCAAAATTATATATACATTTCTTTGGACATACAAAGATATGTCACAAATAGCAATAATATTCATAGTAGCATTATTTGATAACAACTAAATTTTAATTAATAGTAAGCTAGAGTGGTTAAATTTGGGTAGGCAAGCTCTATAATACCATACAGTGATAAAACGTGAGTAAACTAAATTTTCAGTACAGCATAGTTGAATCTTATGAATATAACTTTGATAGAAAGAAGACAAATGCAAAAAGATATATACTCTATTATTTGCTTTAAAGAAACTATAGACAGTTGAAATTAATAGATGCTTCTAGAAGTCAGGACGGTCATTGTGCTGTGAGAGTTAAGGGTGTATTGAACACGAAAGTCATATCTCGGTACTGACTGTGCTTAAGATTTGTTTTAGTTTGTGAAAAACTATTGAAACATATATTTATGATTTATTAATTCTTTCTTGTATGTAATATCTCAGTGAAATATTTATCTAAAATTAAATATAAAGCATTTCAGCAGGATAGTGTTTTTTTATATCAAAATAGTCAGCCCCATCGAACTGTGGACTCTGAATTTGTAGATAATAAAACTTCCATGCTAATTGTGGCCTTTAATCTTAAATATAAACTTCACTGGATTAAGAGATTCTTGGAGAGTATGGGATCATGGGGCCTATTTTTTTTCAGAGAATTTTTCCACTGATGGTCAAAGTTGGGTGTGCTGTTCGAGTGGGTCCCTGGGGGCTGCCTTTGGAAGGTGGGTCTGTGGCTTGTGCTCTTTCCCATACTCTGTTTCCTGCCCCCCACGAAGTGAGTATTTTTGCATCTCTGGGCCTGTTACCTGGTTTCCTCTTGATGTGGAGCCAGCCAGCCATGCTCTGAAATTGTGAGCCAAGTTAAATCTCTTCTTTAATTTGTGAGCCTTGGGTATTTTGTCCCAGCAGTAGTAAAACTTAGTAATACAATAGTCATCTCTGTATTTTCTCATGAAAAAAAAAGATAGTTCAAATATTCTATATGTAGGACTGATATTCTTGCTGTTTATGTTCTCAAGCTACATTTTGAGAAAATTCAAACATTATTACATTGCTCCTTTGGTGGATGAGATAGCAGTTTTCTTGTGGGTAAATGTTCAAAATGGAAATTGTTGAGATAAGAAAATATTCATTCAACAGTTGACACATAACCAAACTCAGAAAAATCTGCTGATGACTTTTGAAAATCACTGTAAAGAAAGACTATTGTCCTTTGGCTCCTATTTGTCTTTCTTTTATATGTTGGCAAATAATGGTAAAAATATAACTTAAGAATCCGCTATCCTCTATTACAAAAAATACACAGTACTGAACAAAAAAACAAACATATTTTGAACATTAACAGGGCAGTCTTCCTTTGTATATGCTTAGGAATGAGGTGAAAGCAATATTTTGAGAATATGCTTGTTTCTGCTTATGTGTCAATAACTGGTTTTACATACAGGCAGTAGCTCAGACTGTGGCCTCCATAAAGGAAGAGTCTGTATTTCGTTCTGAAGGGAGAACAATGACCTCCAGATGTGAGCCATTAAGAACTAATGACTGTGCCTAATAGAGCAATGGTGTGAATCTGCCAGAGGTCACAGGTAGATTATGAACACTCATGGGTGTTGTAATTTTTAATTTAAGTCAGAGGAGTAGTTGGAAGGGTTTTCAAAAGCCATAGGAATACAGCTGTCTTCCTGGAAATAAAGTTTGACCTAAAATACACAGGGAAGAGTTTGCTATTGAAGAGGGAAGCAACATCTACTGCTCTCTTCAGATTCTTCAAGTGACTGATGGACAACAGGTAAGTAAAAAGGAACAAATATATGTGTGGTCGATCTCTTGTACACGATTATGCAAGGGTCTGGTCTACATTCCAAGTCTGAAAGCAAAGAGGCATTAGCAAGCTTCGTGGAGCCCCGGCTACTGACCTACTTAGCGCTGTTCTTCTAGCCCTGAGCAACGAGACCTGTGTTTCTTTAAGCAGACAAAGGGATGATGATAACAGAGAAGCATGAACGGACAGTACTAGACCTAGCAGTAGACTGCAGAGACCAAAGAATTAAGCCAACGGCAATTGCACTGAAAGTGTGAGAAGTTAAAATATAGTAGAGTCGGTCTCTTTTGTTTTTATTTATTGTTTGTCTTATGGAGCAGACCTTTAAATTCAAGCTGCCAACATACCATAGAAAGGATTGGGCAACTCACTTTTTCTCTAGACAATATTGAGCCAAGATAATATGAATCTTTTCAGTAAACAATGGGAGAACAAAGGAGACTGAAGCAACTTTTTTCAATCTATTTAAATAAATTAAATCATGTTTAGTATCCAAAAAATAAGAATATTCCCATTGAAAAGTGAATAGAACATTAATAGCAGTGGCAGAAAAATGTTGATCATTGTCCCATGTATTGGTGTAGATGAAAATGATGGTTATTGATCCTTTTCCTCAATTACAGTGATGGGAGAGACTTGATATAGGACAGAAATTTCTAGTTTTAAACTGATGTCAACATATATTCTGCACAAAATCAATAATCTTCTTTATGAAAGTATATGATATTGCCCCTGAGTGATTGAAGAAAGATTTAAAAATAATTCTCATTTTTTATCACGGAAGTCAGAGAGCTTTTCAATCCTTTTAGCAAGGGATGAAGGATGAAAAATATTGTTTGGGGATGGTTAGTCTCTTGGTAACAGGTAAATTAAAATATGAAAAGATTTGAAGCATATGAGGATGAAAAGAGATTGACATTGATGACAGCCTAGACTAGGAGGAAGGAATGGGATTTAATTAAAAGTTACAGGTAAGGACAACTCTGCCCCAGTGCATTTTGCAGCTTATTAATATTTAACTGCTTTATGTGACTATTGAACAAAATATCCTTATAGCAGAAAATACCAATATAGATCTTATCTAGCCTAACCAAAGCACCTACCTGATAGATATTATTCAGAGTACTTAATAAAATTAAAACATAAAATACTTAACATCTGCTCATATCTCTTCCACTTCTATGTGAGAACAATTCATAAATTGTTCATTTATGAATAAATTCATTTATTCTTGATAATCTCATGTTGAAGATAATGTATTCTAAACATTCAGCGCAATTCTTTCATTTTTTATTGTCCTCTCATCATAATAAAATTAAAAACCTCCAAAACAAGTTTATGCTAATGTTTTCCATATGATCCTGATAAATACAATCATTTCTTAATGATGTGAAAATGCATCTTTACAGTGACCAAGTTACCCACCACATGTATTTCATGTATTTTGAATATGTGCTATAGCTCTGAAAAATAAGAAATAACTGCTCATCGTTTGGCAAAGAATAAAACTCTAATGGATTGTACATAACTGGGCAGCTTCACTTTGACCCAGTAGATATTATACTTCGGCTACTCTGACCTACTGATAATTTTAAAATTACCTTCTGGATTGAACTAAAGCCACTCATGTTCTTAACATATTTTGACATGTAATTTTCCCTATGTTGACTTTTTCTGTCAAATTATTTTTAATACATGAAGTATTTTCCTTGTAGATCTTACAACAGCTGTTTGAATCTTTACTTCATATTAACTACTGGGCTCACTAATTTGTGGATTTGTTTTACAGCTTTTATCTTTTTTTACTGAGACGCATTTTATTAGGTCAAATTGTGTATGTCATCTCAATTTTTACTGACAAATTACTAGATGCTACTTCATGTTTTATTATTTTTATTGCAGGCTGATAAGTTTGAAAAGTGGTAATTGTTTTGGAGATCCTCTGAGCCTCTGAAACAGTTTAAGATGAGCTGTAGTTCCTTAATTGTATCAACCATCTGACAAAACGGGGCTAACTTTGACTCATATTTTAAGTCCTAGATGCTCTGCCTGAAAACCTGATACTTGCAATTATTTTTATTTTTCCTAGAATTGTAGGATATCTAAAAGTAAATCAAATAGCAATTATTTTAAGATCCTGGAAAGTTTAGAATCTTTTACACTTAGTAAATTTAACTTTAAATGTGATTGCAAGGGATATTTAGACTATCTAACAGCTACAGTACTATATGTATTTTAAAGAATGATACTAGGTATTAATTTTAATAAACATTAGATAAAATAATTATTCTTTGTTATTACTACAAAAGTAATAATGTGTTTTCATCATTTCATTGAAATTGTCTTAAGCCATTTTAATGAAGTGAAAGTTATATCTCAAACTTTGGGTCATATGCAGTGACAGTCAAAGTTATTTTGTAATATTTTATAATATGATGACCCAGCTCTCAGAACACATAGAATACCTCCAAGTATTTCCCAGTGTTAGATATTAATATACTTTCACACTAATGGTGGTCCCAGGTTGAGTGATAAAAATATGTGCATAAAGCAGAAATTTATAGCCACAAAACATTTCCATGTTGGAACATATGGGAAAAAAGCTGTTTTTCATAATCCTACAGAGAAAAATGTCTGTAGTTATTGGTTACAAACACACCGATTTGTTTTTAATAGTATGAGACTAAGCAGGTATTTTAAAAACAAATGAATATGAGACCAAATGATATGGAAAATCTGAACCATTGCCTCCCCCCAAAATAACTTTGTATGCAGTTTGCTAGATGAGATAACAGTTACACCTTTGGAGGTAAATTTATGATTTGTACAAACTGGAACGTGACAAAGGCCAGGGTCAGCTGAGCCTCTGGTAGAAGCGTGCCCCTTTGAATTGCTGTTTCACTTTAATATGTTTCTACTTGTTACTCATGCATTAGTTTTCATTGTCCTTCATGTCTGGACTCTCCATTTGGAGAATTGGAAGATGGACAATTTTGAACAGGTTCAAAGGTTGATCTCCTTTTACTTCTAGTTTACTTCTGAACCAACCTGTAAAAATTGCAGTGATGAGCAAAGGTAATATTAACAGGTGTTGTACTCTTCCAGTGCCTGAAATGATAACCTTTGGTTCAGGTGAACCTAGAGAGCCATAGACACGTGTCATCTTAATGCCCTCAGCTAGTTTAAAGACCCTGTGATAACTCAGATTCAGTCTCAGTCTCTTAAAAAGGAGGAATGTTATTTCATGCATGCAACTTTTTGTACAGCAGTACATCGGTTCATGAATGCTTTTGTTCACAAACAATGTGGTTCACAAAGAGAAGCATTTGGCAAAGTTTTGGTTTTGTTTCCAAACTCTGCATCATGTGATGAACATGACCACGGCCATTTTTCCCACAGGAACATGAACATAGCCCTCTCTTCCAGAAGTGAAAAATGAATTAAGTTCATGAACCAAGGTTCCACTGATTTCTTTCTACATCATTCACATCATGCTCTGTCTGACCACAGGCTGTCTGACACAGGGCACAGGCAAGTAGAACCTTGTCCCTCAGAGATGCAACCACTTTAGCAAAGTTTACACTTTCTAGATGTCTAATTTATTGAGTTTAACATCAAGGAGATAATATTTCAAGGTCTCTACTTTAAACTACCTTGTGAGAAGCAAGTCTAAGAGGGCAGTATTCAGGGCACAGGCTGAACATTGGAGGCAGAATTTATATAGAAAAAAGAGCACAGACTCCAAGTCATGTCCAGGTTTGAAGCTTGTTATCTATTCGCTATTCTTGCAGCAACTTCCCAGGTGCTCGGTTAGTAGCATAATGGTGGCAAGTGAATTAATTCTATATGATATAGTTTACCACTACTTCACTAATCATTGGATAATGATATATTGGTCAGAGTTTTTCTATTTTCACTTAATGTGGAAAAGTTGGAATTGAACAAGTTACTTGTTTTTGTTTCCATTTGCAGAATCTCATTTTGGGAGAAAAATAGGGCCTACTGGCTTAGTGCATAATTGGGCCATTTATGAATTTTACAAATAATTCTTTCAATATTAATTGAGGATTAAGGTCTGAGTGCTTCTGCATCTTTCCTTGAATAGGTTTTCGTTGCTCCAAGGGTGGCTTTTGTCAGTGGAAATCCCTGAACTCCCTCCACTGCTCCACTTAACTTCCATATGTCTTATAAAATTCCAAGCACTATGTTATAGCTGGGGTACAGACTTAAAAGAAGCGCCTGACTGCTTCAGATCATGCCGTGCTGGACAGCTCTTTATTTCAAAGCTATTGTTACAATTGAATGCTATTAGATGTGAAATAGAGAACTGAAGAAATATAACCAAGATGGATTTTTCTTAACATCTGAGACTTCTCTGCTTGCATGAAGAAACCGCCCCTGCCTTTAAACTTTGCAAGCATTGAATTAGGAGCAATAAACTATTATTTTCAAGTTTAGATTGTTGACATTTTTGCTCAGTTGAGGAGGCAAGTAGGAGGATATACATTTGACATTATACCAGCATAATAATCTCATTCTGTCTGTTTGAAACCACAATTTTTGAATTCTGAGTGCTCAGATCAGCTGGTCATTTATAAAACAAGATTCAGGGAGAGTCAGATTTGAATTTTTACCATGGAAATAAGTAGAATATTTCTCCAGCTCATTTTTCATAGTGCTTTCTCTTTTTAATATTTAGGCAGAGAGGACATTAGCCTAGGGATCAGATGGTTTACAGAGTGGAAAAATATTGCTTTATAATAAAAGGAGGATATTGAATAAAGCCCAGATTTAATACCCAGCCTAACAGAGCACCCTGATGAATGTAATTGCATTTTAAGCATTCTGATTAAATTTTTTGATCCATATTGCATTTGTTTTGCTTGTGAATTTTTTATGAAAAAAAGTGTCTAGAGATTAAAGGATTAGTGAGTTCTTAAGAAGCTGGGCAGCTGCTAAAGCATCTGAATATTCTTGCTTAAAGATGGTTGAAAAGCTGCGCTAATCTCATCTGTTACAGCAAGTGATATGGCTAAAACTCTAACAGAGGGAAACACCCTAGGGATAAGTTCTTCTATAGTGGACAATATGAATGGTATGTATTATAAATGAAAAAAATACAAACTAAGCAATAACACAGTTTAAAAAGCATCTGTTAGCGATGCTGATTTTTGGGAATAAAGCCTTCCCTCTCTTTTCATTCTTAAGGCTAATTGACAATTCAGGGAATATATAAAGATTAAGAAATAATTTGCATGCTCTCAAATCCTAAGTGTCATTCACGTCTTTTGATAACTGGACAACAAAGGCGCTAACAAATTAGCTTAGGTCTTCTACCTTGTAGGAGGAGAGGCTTGTGTGATTCCAACAAAAACCAGATAGCGTGGAACAATTTGTAATCGTAGATCAGTATGTTTTGTATAATACCCAACTGTTTGAATAAAAGGCCCTGCATAAATACAGGGAGTATTTCTTTCTCTTTGCAACTTTCTCTTTGTTCAGAAAAGTGTGCCCAAAAACCTTTACAAAGCTTGAGTGTATTAAAGTAATATTGAAGTTCCCATTTACAGAAAGCTTATATATATATATATATATATATATATATATATATATATATATATATATAATTAAATTCCTGATTATGGCCCATACCAGCCCTGTAGCCTATGACCAAGGCAATCTAGTGAGCTTCTGAAAGCTTTATACATCCCGTGGGAAATGTGAAGTCTGTTAACTATGCTCGCTAGCTACTAGCACCTGAAATAGCTGTGGAGAAGCAAAGATTTAAAATCCCTCTTTGGGAATGATACTCAATGAGTTTTCTGTATATGTTAATGACCTCCCATGAGATTTTATCCACCTAATATGACTTTCCTGAACAGAGAAATTCTATACCAGTGGGCATTAACCTTGGTCGCCCATTAGAATAATCTGAGGAAGAGTGTTATGAATTCTGATGGAAGGCTTTTTTGAGCAGTATTGTTAGGAATAAAGAGTGAGTACTAATTCAATTTTTTGAGACAGTGGTATTTTTGAGGATAACTGTTCTAGCCTCCTCAGCAGCTGGTTTGCAGCAGGAACTTTGGGAAGAAATTCTGCCCAGCATTCCTGAGAAATGTTGCCTCCTGAGAACGAATAGGCTGGAAGCAAGATCAGAATCCACTTCCATGCAGACTGGGCGTCCTCCAGACGAGAGGGCCTCCACTGCCACCACAGGGACTGCAAAGAGCACCATCAGCGCTGTAATCCACAGCAGCCCTTTCTCCCAGGGCGACTCATTCAGCTTCTCTCACTCGTACCCAGTCAGCTTTCCCTCACTGTGTCCAAACACCTAAGTGAGTCAGCTGAAAGGAAGGAAGACTTCTATGAGCTCATGGCTTTAGGCCGTGGTCAGCCAGCTGTAGCATTTCCAGGTCTGTGGGAAGCAGAGCATTACGGAAGAGGAAAGCCACTCATCCAATACTGGCCAGAGGCAGAGAATGAGAGAAGCATGCCGGTGAGGGAGGAGGAGAAGGAGGACGAGCTGAGGATACGATATAGCACCAAGTCATGACTTTATGACATACCCCCTTCCACTAGGGCCACCTCATAGGTTTCCATAATCCCAAACTGCATCACACTGTGATCACTCCAATAGATTCCTCCTCCATGATCTAATCACTTTCCAAAAGCCTCCCTCTGAGCACTACTACAGTGGTGTTAACCAAACCTTAAACAGGCTAACCATCTGTGGGAGACAGTCCAGATGCCCACCATAGCATCCACATACCTGAGATGGCTCTGCCGGAAGACCCTAAGAATAAACTAACCTAGAAAAGACGTGTGGAGTAACTATTCTGACTAATAAACACCATTTTATATATGTCTATCTCATAGTTCAAAATATTAATATTTTTTGCCTAGAGGCTTGAAACAGTAAGAAACATCTATTTCAGGGATCTCACTAAACCAAGTGTGTCACTGTGTGAGGCTGTACATTTAAATGAGGGGACAATCAGCTTTTGTGACAGGCCAGGTTCAAATCCCACATCAGTCTTGTGATCTCTATGGCAAATTGGAAATATAAGCCTTCAAAGCTCTATTGTATTCGTTGTGAGGGCATAATAGTTAATGTAAATGTTATTGGTAAGGCATTCATATGTTTCCTTAAAAATGCCAAACGTGCTTACATTTTGTATGTGTCTTAGGTTGGTCAAGGACCAATGGAATATAGTGTTGGATATGGGATCATTTGTTTCACATTTATTCATATTATTACAAAGGAAATAGTTCTTTGTATGTAAGATAATTAAAACTTTAAAATAACTTTCATGCTAGTTAAGACTTTATACATGATTAATAGTTAATGTAGAATAAATTAAATAATATAAAAGTAGCTTGGATAGCTCTAAACTGTTAAAGGAGTAGTTGAGAGAGGTCTAGAAAAATCTTTTTCTGTTGCTTTGATGTGTCTAATGCATTCTTTAAGATTTTTTTCTTCAAAGAATTAGACAGAAACATTTTCTTTAAATAACAGTTTTTCTCTATTAGTGATATACAGTGATGTCTGAAGCCATGTACAAAGTGTCCTGCTGTGGCTGTCTGTGTGTGCTTATGCATGTGTGTGTGTTTATGAATGTGTGTGCGTGTTTATCTGTGTGTTTCTGTGTGTGTGTGTGTGCATGTTTATGTGTGTGTTATGTGTGTGTGTTTATGCATGTGTGTGTTTATGCTTGTGTGTGTTTATGCATGTGTGTGTGTGTTTATGCATGTGTGCTAAGTATGAGTCTTCCATGACAGCTAGCCTAAGCTGTAGGACAAATGTGAGTATTTAGACAGACTTTAATGTTACTTTTCTCAGCCAAGTAAAAAGTTCCACTTAAAAAAAAGATTCAGTTACACATCTAAACATTTTAGAGAAAAACTAATGAAAAGTAAAAATGAAAATATAAATATAGGGGAAGGCATTAAAAGCCTCTTAGTCAAAATAAGGCCATCGGTAAAAATCATATTCCCTATTCTTTGTTCTTTAAATTTATCATAGTGCTTTCGCATATGTGAATCCTCACTGTAGCCATAAAATATTCTACTGGAGGCTTTTAGCTGTTTTAGGATTTTAAGGATAGGACAATCAGAAAAAGTATGAGTAGTCCAAGGTTGTGCAACTATTGGATTTATTGATGAGAAGAGTTTTATTCATTCCACAAATCATTATTGATATCTTTAGCAAAGTGCCTGAGATTCCTATCATTGTCTTTTGAAACTGTGTGTCATTTTTATTGTTTTTGTTTTGTTTTGTTTGTCCATGTTATTATTATTTTGTTGTTTTTTATTCTATTTAAAATAAAAACAATAATATGAATATTGTAATACTTTAGCATAGTTCACATATATTAAACAGTTAACTAATGTATAAATACTGCAATAAATATGGCAGTTTGTCATGAAAAAATCTTATGGAAGTGAATGTCCAGGATTTTAGTTTTGACTCACTGTGAAGTGGTGGAAGAAATGTCAGACAGCATTAGATGGGAAGTTGTAAAATCACATAGATGGACGTGACTCAACCTATGCAACAGAAGTTTGAGATATTAAAAGAAATCATTATTGAATGCCAATCACCAGCCAAGTACTGTTCTGGTCATTTTAGTATGTAACTGTGATGACAGATATTACCTCTAGTTTTTAAGGAATCAAATTTATTCTCTTTGATTTAAGCACACTTTGAATTTAGATTATTCAAAGAGGGAAATTAAATGTTGAATATAAAAGCTCAGAAGCAAGAAAAAGAAATTAATTTAAAATTTTCTTTCTGGAAAATTTAGCTAAATAAAATGTTTAGATAACATTTATGCTGGATATGGTGGTGCACACCTGTAATTCCAGCACTTGTGAGGCTGAGGCAGGAGGATCATTGTGAGTTTGAGGCCAGCCTGGGCTACATAAGTGAGTTCAAGGGCAATATTTTGAAATATTTAAACATGTAAATTCAGCCTGAACTGCATAGTGAAACCCTGTCTCAAAAAAATAAATAGATAACATTCAATTGTGGTTCTTCTAACTTAAGTACAACCACAGAGCATGGCAAAAGGCAGAGGACCTGTTCTGTGTTTGCAATATCGCTCTTTAGAATTGTGTAAAGCCTGGTTAATTGTGACTACCTGGGGTCACACACAAAAATAGCTTATTCTTGACAAATTTGGTTTTTCAGCAAAGGTTTTTGTAAGTACATATCTTAGTTACTTTCCTCTTTGCAGGGGAACAATGCCTGACCCTCCCAACCTAAAGGACAGGTGTCTTGGTGCACAGATTTAGAGGACTCAATCCTTGTTTGGCAGGCTTAAACACAGAAACTGCATGGTGGGAGGGTCGGCTTTAGGGAAGCTGTTCAGATCACGGCTGCCAAGAAAAAGGAAGAGAGGGAGGAATCCTCAATTGAGATAGACTCTTCCAGGTCATGACTACAGTGACCTGCTCCTCTAGCCACAGCCTGCCTCTCCACAGTGTCAGCTGCATTGGCCAAGATATAATGTGAGGTCTTTGGGTGACTTTCTCTCTTTCTCTCTTTCTCTCTTTCTCTGTCTCTGTCTCTGTCTCTGTCTCTGTCTCTGTCTCTCTCTCTCTCTCTTATACTGGGAGTTGAATTCACATTATGCTTCCCATGCAGGCACTTGTGCCCCTGAGCTATTTTACCAGCTTGGATGGCATTTTTGATCTGCACCACAACAGTATCTCAAGTCTTCAATGAGTTTGTACATTATGTTTTTTACAAATTTATATCAGTAAAGCTAGAACACAATTTACCCCAGAGCTCAAATCATCATAATAAGAAAACTATTCGTTAAATGTAGACCTCATTACTTCCTACCTAGAATCCTCACAAAAATGACTGTTTTGTGGCCTTTTCTGATGTATAGAAAATTATAAAGTTCAAAAATACTATTATTAGGAAAGCAACAATGTTTTTAAAAAATAAAAATATTGTATTTAAATAATGAATCTTAAAAGCAGTAAGTAAGCAAGAACCCATTGGAGGTATTGATAAATTGCTATTTGTTGTCATTAATTTTGGCACAATGAATAGAGGTATGTTTAGAAATTTGGGGTAGGATTGTAAATAATGCATGTTTCCTTGAGCATGGTAATTTTGGCACATTTTTAAATGATCATTGAAACAGAAATTATCAGGTAAAAATGGCCACATATAATTTTACCTGCTGAATTAGCTGTGGCCTACTTTTTAATATTTGTCCAAATTAGCTAGGCTACAAACCCTCACTGTTCAGCTGATAACAACCTAGCAGGAGATACAAAAAATTTAATTTTATTTGAGTCAAATAGAGGTAGTAATTCTGCATTAAAAATCACACATGAATGGATCATTGACATTTGAGAATTACAGGAAAGCTATGTTTCACTGAAGAAACACATTTTGAAGGCTTAATGTAGCTAAATATCTCCTAATTCCCTAAGTGATTTTATGAAATAAATGAAAAATATGGAATGAATTGAATAATAGCATAATATGTGAAATTATATTGGTGAATAAATGAAAAATGCAGAAAGCACATTTTAATTCTACATGATTAGAATCATTATTTTTTGCTGTACTTATAAAAATTTAATGCTGATTATAATACCTGTAGATGTGAATAGAGTCTACAAGTCACTAATATCATTCAAATACCTCTATATCTACAAATAAAAGCGTCCTTCACTAGAAAATAATAAAGTGAATTTTACAAAGCACAATAGTGACTTTAACTTGCCAGCACTGAAATTTTAAAACTCTTGATTCTATTTATTTATTTATTTATTGGTACTTGGAGTCAAGCTCAGGACTTTGCACTTGCAAGGCAGGTGCTTGTGCCGCTGAGCTATATACGCTGCCCTTGATTTTACTTTTTGAGGGGAGAATTATTTAAAAATTTTTATATAGAATAAATTAATATTTTATTGTTTCAAATTTTCAATGTTCAGTGTAAAAAACTGACCTGTTGCATTTAAATTACATTCTTCACTATAAAAAAGACTGACCAATGCAAACACATTTTTGTATTTGCAGTTAATTTTGGAAACATAAAGTAATTTTTGTTATTTAACACTATTAAATTGTTTGACTTAGTCCAAAGAATTAAGTTCCTGTTTTAATTACTTTTCTCTGTGCTGAGACAAAATATTCAACACCTAAAGTTATAGTAGGAAATGTTTATTTTCATTTATCATTCATAGAGGTACCATACATAGCTGGCTGGCTCCAAGGCAGGGCGGCATGGCAGAGAGTCGTTGCAGAGGTGAAACAGTTCATGGCAGGCAGAAGGCAGCAAAGATGCAAAGCAGCAAAAACACAGCAAGCAAGCAAACCACAGCCTTCGTTTTCTCCCTTTTACTTTGTCCAGCTACATGCCTTTAGCGCAGGCGGCACTCACACCCAGGTGCGCCTTTCCATTACCCGTACCAAGGACTGTGCCAAACCAGTCAGTACACGAATTTAGGTATCACATACCCTTAATTCCAGCATCACATTTAATCTAAGCATCACACAGTCTAGATTCAGGCACCTCTGAAAATCTCCACCTATGAGCAAATGAGGCTCTGGGGGAATAGCTAGACACAATTGTAACAGTTTCCTACAGGGTGATCTCTAAATTTTAAATTGCTCTGCTTGTTGGTTAAAAAAAAAGTATTCTTTATACATTACCCTAGCATACTTCTATTATTAGCTAACATTTCAAGTTCAAAACATTGCTGAGATAAGGTTTATCATTAATGATAGTAGACATAAATCAATATTGCATAGTCTATTTCATGTTTTTGAATATTTTCTCACCTTCCTGTCAGATTTAATTAGATCATTGTGTCTTCTGCTGCGTAATGGAGATGAAGAACTTATACTATTAGAAGTATCAGTTCATCCATTCTCTTGCTGTGTTTCTGTGTTTGGCTTAGGAAGAAATTTTTAAAGTCATATTTACAAAGTTATTTCAGCTGACCAATCCATGTAACCTGCTTCAACTTGCAACACGTAGAAAGAAAATATGTGCCATGTGAGTGAGGGAGAGCCTCCCTGCTGTCCTCTGCTGGTCACAGCAGCAGGTCTTCTGCCAGGTTCCTCTGTCTGGTGCACACAAGAGGACTGGGGAACAACCACTAAGGGAACCAGCATCAGGCACACACACATCAGCTGTTGTAAAAACATGCCTTATTCTTATTTTAAAATTGAACAAGTAGTAGTATTACTTCTAATATTGTATTTTTTATTTTAGTTTAAAAGAAAATAAAAAACAATAAAAAATAACAACAACATAGACAAAAAGAAAACAACGCAAAAACAATAAAAATGATACCTGGTTTCAAAACAACATGATAGGAATTAACAGTAGTTATATTACATGTTGTTATCTTTGATGAAGTTGCTCAGATTACCAGATGTAAGAATGCAAGATTGATCAAACAAGTAAAGCGAATAAAAAAATAAAAAGCCCATAAGAAATGATAAAAAGCTTCACTAAACAAGATGATAGACATTTAACAATGGTTATTATAAAAAAGAAAGAAAGAAGGAAGGGAATATAGGTAGGTAGGTAGATATATAGATACATAGCTGGGATAATTGTACTGTTGATATCAAATAGTTTATTGAAAGGAACAGTTAACTAATGCTTAATTTTTGACCAATTTTGCACACTTATATCTGGTAATGTGAACAACTAATTTGAAGACAACAATATGCATTGTATTTTTTTTTAACTCAATGAAGGCTTTGGTACATTCCCAGAGAACATTGCTGCAGAGATACAGTGTGAGTGTGAATCAATGGTAGTCAATGTTTAAGCAACTTTTTGCTTTCATTTCAATGCGCTGAAAGGCCTCAGTATATACACACAGAAATTTGAATCATATAATTTTTATATCAATAATTTTATTGCAGAAAAGAATACATGCAGATATTTTACTGTTTTAGCAATAATAATGATGAAGACCCATGACTATCATTTTATCATATGGATCCACTGAACTATGGAAAATAATTATAAATATCTTTGAAAGCCTAGTTGAGAGCTGCTTTGGGGACCAGACAGAATATATGTTAAGTGTGTATTATCTTACTACCTCAGCACAGTTTTCTCTACAGTCACCTCATCAGCACAATGTACCCTTTAAACAGCAAGTTTTTTTCTGATTGCAGAGCTCTACTCCACGGAAAGTTACTTTATAAGTGAATGAGAGCTCAAGACTCAGAAAAGATATGTGCAAGTGAAAAGATATTCTTTTTTTCTTTCCATATTTTGCCTCTTTGTTTATGGGGATGCACTATGTAAAAAGGCACCCTTCACTCCAAGCAAAGAGGTGGTCCATTGTTTTAAGCATTTAGAATGTCGGACAGTAAAATTGCCGTGGATTATTCAGTTGGTAAATCATTTTGCTTTCCTTTTTCTTTGCTGCAAGCAGATTTCATAGTAGAATGCTTAGAAAATAGCTTTTTCTTGGGTGAAAAATCAGAGTTCACTAGCTTTGGTGCTACCAAGCGTATTTGAAAGTGATCTGGTTTTCAGTGTACCTGAAAACAGAGATTGTGACCTCCAGTGCAATTCTCATCCCAACCACAGATTCGTTAGTACATTTCTGGGATTACTTGTTTATTTCAGTCCAATTTTCAAATTATAAAATGATTATCATTAAGAAAAATGAAGACTAACATTATACTTGTACATATTATTCAAGGATAGTTTTATAATGGCATGTTTGGAGGTGATCACATAAATAGAAGAATACTTAAAGCATCAGTGAAGAATGTTAAATTTTATTAGTTGCATTTTGAAATGACAATGAGGATATAACTGTTAAAAACATTTCCATGTTAATATCTTAGTTTTTATAACAGCCGCCTGCTAGATCACACCTGTCCCTAATAATATAATATCAATATTGTATTCAACACTTTTAAAGTTGTCTCTTTAAACAGAGGGAGTGGCTTAAGGAGAGACTGTGTAGAGTTGGTGTCCTGTAGGGACTCTTGCAAGTCAAGAGCTTAGGTGATGCTTGGACAGAATCAAATCCCATCCCTCATTCGGAGAGAGAGAGAGAGAGAGAGAGAGAGAGAGAGAGAGGGATAGATAGATAGAGATAGATAGATAGATAGAGAGAGAGAGAGAGAGAGAGAGAGACAGAGACAGAGACAGAGACAGAGACAGACAGAGAGAGAGAGAGACAGAGATCACTCATACTCCCAAATTCTGTAAACTCACTCAAGAAGCCTGTGTAAACCACACACTGCAGTCTGAGAGGAAGCTCATGAGTGAGGTGTCAGCTCTCCACACACTGATCCCCTCCTTTTCTCCTGTGATTCCATGGTGACTGCATGCAATCAGCACCATGAGATTCACCATCTGATGGCATCCGAGTAAGTTCACTGAGACCGGCAGCCAACCCTTGGTTTCAGCTGCAGAGCTTTGCTCCGTGTGCTTCGGAAGTATGTCTGTGACTACTTCCCCCAGCAATGTATGCATTGCTTGCTTCCAGGCATGAATCATTTCTGGTTTGTCTCTGCAACCTCATTACTCCATAGTCCGCCATCCTTCACCATCCCATGCGACCCTGGAGGAACATATTCTGTGTCTTTAGGAGATAACAACATGGGCTGGTGGGTACCTAGTGCCTCCTGAGATGGTAAAGCCTATTTTAGCGTTTTTATGTGTACAGTATCAACCATTTATCAAAACTCAATTATCTCAATTTTTACAGATAAGGAAACTACTGATGCACAGAGAAGCTCAATAACTTGCCCAAGTTTACACAGTTCATAGAGGTAACTTTAAACCTAAGGAGTTTGGATTGGGAGTCCATGATTTTAAGCATGTTGCTACATGAGTCTTTTGATGTTAATATATCCAGTGAAGTATCTATGATATGTGTCTGTATTAAATCTCTCCCACTGTCCACAAATTCCTCCTCTTATCTAACTGAAATCCTCTATGCCTTAGATTAAGCCTCTGGCACTTTTCTTGGTACAGAGAATCTACCTAAGGATCCTGTATATACTTTCAAGGAGTTTGCAAGTCATTCACTTGACTACTGGCTCAAACATCAAGTAATTTTAATCTTTCCTTTTACATCTTATGTCTGAGTTTTGTAAGCAGTTTAGATGTAATTTGGAAGAAACTCCCAAGTTTTCTCCATCTTGCTCAACTACTAACTGAAGAGAGTCAATGTCAAGATATACTTTGGATTAGGATGAACAATTTATCACGTGAAATATGGATATATTTCATATTTGAGGTTTAAACACCAAAATTTACTGTCTAGCTGCATTCTGTAATCAAGTCCTTTTGGAAATATACATGTCTTAAAGATAAAATAATTGATGATAAAAGTGCCTAAAACTTCCTTTTTTAAATAGCAGAAATAATATTCAGCTTATCATTCTGACTTCTACTTGTTTCCTTCTGTGCCTTTCCATGCTACAATTACAAAATATTTCATTAAAATGGTTTTGTGATTTAATAACATCTTGTTACACAGTCTTTAAAATTGGCATAATTACTATAAAGTTATATAACAATAGTTATCAAGCTATTTTATAACTGCCACTGTGCAGAGAAGAGAATGGGACCGATGATTTTGATGAAATGTTTCTTGAGTATGGCTCAAATTAGCATTGACCCCACATGCTAAATATGCCTTCATTTTGATCACACATCATAAGATGAAGTTTGGAACTTCCAAAACAGAAAATTACTCAAGGATGTCATGGGTCCTGTTTTTGCCAATCAAAGCCACAGATCTGTAACTGCTGTCCACGGCCTGGCCCTCTTGCAAGGTTGACCCTTGACTGAGATCTGGTGGTTTAGGTTTCCGCACCGTTCCTAGCATTCTTTAACTGTTCAGCATGATTTTTTGTGTCCAGATTGTTCATGCAAACAATGTTGTTTATACTAAACACTTCACTTCTTAATATGAAACTAGATTTTGTAAGTACCAGTCAAAAGCACCTATGTATTTGATCAAGATTTAGTAAGAACTTCAGATGCTAAGATGCTAGCGATCTTCAGTTGCAGAATTGCACATGCCTGGCTGCACGTTTATTGTTGGAGGAATGCTGTCTCGGTAGACCCTGATTGGAAGAGGAGACACAAACCTCACATGTGAATTCTGGCAGACTCTTTGTATGTCTTTTTTACTTTATGTGAATTTCACCTACGTGTACAACTTATGTGCTAGATTCCCTCTGTTCAACCTGTGAAGTTCCAGATGTGGGTCACTCCTGGAGAGCACAGCACAGCCACGATTTACACACTACCTTTCTATTGTTAATTCACTTGATCTACCCAAATTTATGAATCCTCAAGTCAAGATACATAGTACGCAACCTATCTTTAAAAAAATGGGCATTAAATTCTGTCATAGCTTTTTGACATTAATCTATTTCTACTTAACGTTTCTTTGTGCCAGGCATATGCTGTAGTGTGAATTTTCCCATTCTTGCTTTCTGTATTCTTCCCAGTTCTAGTTCTAGGTGACTCCACAGAACTCCAAGATACTCAGTGATATCCTTAGATGTTCCTGCCTCACCTATGAATCACCTACAGGCTTTGCACCTTTACTGTTATTCCACTCAGCGTGGAGAGTTGCTCTTATTCTCATTTAATATGATCACAGTATACTCATGGGACTGAACTGTCCTTCAGATACATCTTAGCCAAAATAGCCATAAGCAATTAACTTATCTACATTAGGCTGTCAAAAAAATACAAGCTCTGACTTGTTTATAAGGAGTTGAGAATTTGGAAAAAAGTGAACAGATGATTAAATATGTGAACAGATGAATGGGACTGATGATTTTGATGAAATGTTTTTTGAGTGTGGCTCAAATTAGCGATGACTCCACATGCTAAATGTGCCTTCATTTTGATCACACATCATAAGCTGAAATTTAGAACTTCTAAAATAGAAAATTACTCAAGGGTGTCACAGGTCCTCTTTGTCCCAATCAACTAAATTTCTAAATACTTATATATTCCCTGGTATTTTAGTCCTTTTCCTGAATGAATAAAACAAATACACAAATGAGTAAAAACTGAATATAAATGTGATTCTAGGTAGAGTATCTACCTACCTGTCAGTACTTACTTACCTGTCTGCTGTCACTGGGGCAGAAAAACAGCATGACAAATTGCTGAGAAATCACACTGGGCAGGTATTTCTAGTGAGGCAGCTGACTGACTTATTCCATCAATCTTAACAAGATATACTTTGTTACCATTCATAATCCTTTATAGAGCTGGAATCATTGGAAGGTGGGAAGAGAAGATTTAAAAAGCAAAGGTTGGAGCAATAATTAAATCCATTAAGATCCTCCTGTGATTTAGTATTTCACTAGCTATTGCATATTTAGTGCATTTAAATAAAGATATTTCACTAAAAGCATGGAGACATATTCTGCCTGAGGATGTCATAGGACTGATGTTAAAGGTTTGCAGTTGGCACACTTATGCATTATCGCTGAGGACTAATGCTTAGCCTAACTCAGCTTGGGAAAAATATTTTAAAATACATTAATTAGTGAAAAAAATTGCTGTATGACTTTTCAATTTAAGCTCTAGTCCCCCATAAGAAACCAGATTCTTTACAAAGGCCTGCATCATTCTTGACTTCTTCAGATATTGTTTCAGGTAAGCAACTGTTATTACTCTAAGTTGGACTTTGCTACTGAGCAATTGACCCTAACTTCTAGCTTTTGTGGTAGTAAGATTCTAGATAAAATTCTATAGCATGTGTTGAAATTGAAAGGCAGGCTATGAGTCAGCCACTTCCATACTCCTGATATTAAAGTTTTTAATTTTTCAGTCTTTTAAGGATATATTTTGTTGGTCAGTAACCTTTCCCCCGAGTTTATTTTTAATGCTGTGATACATTTTTCCTATTTTCCTAATGTGATTTTATGTTTTCTTAAATGTTATTGTCCCCTCACACTCATCTGCTTTTTTTTTTTTTTTTTTTTTTTTTTTTTTTTTTTTTTTTTTTTTTTTTTTTTTTTCTTTTCTTTTTTTTTTTTTTTTTTTTTTTTTTTTTTTTTTTTTTGGCAGTACTGGGGATTGAACTCAGGACCCTGCGCTTGCTAGGCAGGTGCTTATTCCACTGAGCTATATCCCCGGCCCCCTCATCTGCTTTTATTTAATGTTATAAATTTGCTGATAAAATCAAAATTAACATGGCAGTGTTTCAAAACTCTCTATGGTCCTGCTACATGCATGAGGCCTGACTCTAATCTGTGGTTAGAGTTCAAGATATTTTTATCAACAGTGCTTTGAAACCTGCTGCTAGAGTCTGTGAGTTGTTTAGCAGTCGTGGAAATGTTACTGTCTGCCTTTCGGGTTCCTAGAATTGTCTTCCTCTTTGTTTTATGGTAGATTTACAGTGATTTTTGCTTTGTTCTTGTTTTTGCACCTACTATTCAGTTAGTCAATTTCAATTGTCTTGTATGATACTTCATCTGATATCTTTATGCTGTGCATTTGTCCTGTCATTAAAAACAAAGACATTTTGGGATAAACTGATATGTTAGCAAATTGTTGGAGGATGACATGTTGGTGATTTCATAGATACAAAACTGAAGGGCTGAGAAGAATTATAAACATCTATCTACTCAGCTGCTTTTCAAAGTAAATGCTCTGAATATGTGTCTCAGGCGGCACAGTCACATGCCGTGCTTTATCTCAATCAGCCAAATCTACTTTTCTTTCTGAAATACGCGAGATCACTCTAGAAAGTTTATTTTAAAATGAGGCATATTAAGTAACACCGTTGAAAAATTACTAAGTCAAGACCAAGCCAATGTTCCTTTAGGATGAGTCATAGTAGATGTGTGAGCGGAATTAGTCAGAAATGCTTCCACTTGAATAGTTAGCCTAATCGTAAAGGGCCCAAGGCAAAGAATCATCTTTACAGAATGCGTGGTGAGTCCGTTGAATTGGCTGCCAATCTAAACCTTTGCTACCTCCAGGGAATGTGATGCTCTTTGTAGCAATCCAAGTGCACGGCAATCCACTCTCTCCTTTAAGAAGGGATCAGTGCTAAAGGAGCTTCCTACCAGCTGGACATTGAGAATGAGAGAGTGAAATATTGAAGAGAACACAGGCATTGAGGTATCTTAATGGCACTGAGTTAACCACTACCTCATTTCTGCAGTGTTTATCATGTACAGTATTGTGTACTTCCTACCTGAGAAGCCATATGAGAAACTTTAATGGTCTTACACCAAAACCATCCCAATAGACTAACACTGCAGCAGGTGAAGAGAAAGAATTGTGGGGTATAATACACACTTCTGTTTGTCAGGCACTGTGCTAGGCAGTTTCTACATCTCATCTTTTTTCCAGAAGCTCAAGTGTTATTATCCTTACTTCAGTGATTATCTAAACCTCAAAAATATTTGGTAAATTTCTGGAGACTTCATGACTGCCAAAATGAAATTTGAATACATTTTTTTTTCTAGTTCAGAATTTACTATACAGCTTAGAGATATATTTAGTCTACACACTGTATGTATGGCTATTTCAGTGTAATATACTTAGGCAAGGAATCTGTGCTTAGATTTTCTTCTGGTCTCTTTTCCCCTCCCTTAGTCAGGCTGGGTCAGATGTTTGCTTTATAGGCTCAACATCATTTTGAAATTGCAATTACTGGAATCTAACCCTTCTGATATATGAGGATGCTCACTATGTAGCTTTTAATTATCAACATTTTTAAGAAATGGTTTATTTCAATAGGTGATAAAGAACTCCATATTTCTAATGCATTATAATCTACAAATAATTTTGTAAGATAAAACTTGTTGTCAGACAAAAGCTGTTGCAGAAATAGAATCATATATAAAAATGTGTGATGTTTAAAAAGAAAAGTGCCTGTTGGGGTTTTAATAATGTATTTGGGGAAGAGTGCTATACTCCAAACCATTTCTTATTAATTTATAAGATAAAACTCTGATATCAGTAATAACAAAATACTCAAGCATCTGCATCACTTACAATAATCAACACTCCTTTCAGATCTATGAAATTATTTCAAGTCTTGGGAGATTTTATCACAAGAGTGAGACACAATAGTTAATATTTACTGAAATCTAATAAGAATGTGAGACATGATTGGTGCAAAAGCTGTAGTAGCTATATATATTCTTGTATTCAAGGAGTTATTTACCTTTTGTCATTTTCAAGTACAGACAACTGAGGATATTTTTGGGAGAAACAAAGATGAATGTGTCATCTTGATTTTACATCACACTTGTTCTGTGATTTCAGTTTCTCCAGCCTAGTTTCTTGTTAAAATGAAACACAAATGCTTATTTACTTTTCTAAATGCTGTGAAAGCATCACTATTCTTTAAAGTAGCTAAGCCATATATAATGCTTATTTTACAGCACATGAAATTCCAATGATTTCTCTCATCCTCTCTCTAGATAATAATCATATTCAAAGAAAATAAAGTCATTGTTAGTGTCTTTGACTACTTAGAGAAAAGGCAGTTAGTGCTATGAAAGTTATTGATAATATAATGGAGTAACAACACGCTAAACATTTTTAAGAGGCTTTGAAAGCTCTCATCATTGCTTAATCAATCTAGAGAACTCAATGAGAAGCACACACACTGTGAGCCTTCATGGGAAAAGCAGTCTCTTTAATATTAGGCTGGAATTGTTGGCAGTAGACGAGAAAGCTCTTTCGCTACCTGGTAAATTCTTTATCGCTGTCATTGTACCATGTGCCTAGTTGCCAATTCAGTGTGATATTTTGAAAAGCCTTGGAAGCACAGTTACAGCTAAGCTGAGCTTCTTTATAATACTAAGAACTGAAATATTAGAAAAATTCAACTTCTGGGTTTTGTACTTTTCGATGAGAAGTCATATTTTATGAGTTTTTTTTCATTTTTTCCAACCTATGTCTTAATAGATTTCACTTCATTTTATCTAATTTCATAGAATAAGTGCCCATCAACATTAATTCTTGTGTCTCCTGTGGCTATCACAGTGCTCAAATGTAGGCTTTGTTACACATGCTATTTCATATACCTATTAGTATATGGTGTAAAATTATTAAAAATGTGTAACTAAAGGTTCATATTGATGAAATATGACTATTTTTCACCTTATTATTATTTCTGATACCAACATACTATTTTCCCATGGCTTATCCAAATATTAAAACATTTTTGGTGCACTAATAGAAATAAGAATAATATACACATTAATACTAAAATATTTTCATTTGGAGATGATGTTTATTACTTTTCAAGTATCCATTTTTTTTTAAACAGGGAAATTTTTCCTACGCAAGTCTCCATGAATTTTACTCTAATTGTACTTTTCAGCTTATCTGATTATTTTTATTTCTTTTTTTATTTTAAAAATGAATGAATTTGTATTTGTGCTGTTTTGTTCAAGTATCCAATGTTTATTCATGTTATTTTTTAGAAGTTACTCACAATTAACCTAAAACATATTGTCAACAGCAGCCAATTTAAAAGGTCAAACACAGAGAAATAAAGAAATTAAAGGTTGATAATTAAATGAATCTCTAATTCAAAAGTATAAAACAAGTGTAATTATATATAGGGGGACATTTCATGAAAAGGTGTGTTAGGAAAACTCCAATTAGTTACCTGGCTGAATGGAGTCTTCAAATTTAGTACTTTCTTTGGGCTTCTTATTTTTAAAATGATTTTTAGCATACAACTTAGGAAAGTTATTCAAATTCAGGAACACCCTAGTGGTATAGTGGTTAGGATTCAGCTCTCTGAAATTCAGGGTGATTTGCAGTACTAGGCAGCTGGAATTAGCCATTCAAAGAGCATGGCAACAGAGGAAAGAGAACTGGTCCTTTGTTCATCAAATGAGCAATTCTCTACAAAAAGGCCTATAGACCTGGTTTAGGCTGTGGGAGAAGACAAGCTGATTAACAAATTCAGAGCTGTATGCTAGTGTTAGGTGATTACTACCTACAGGTATTGTGGAGGCATCTTCTCAGGGCTTTCAAGGGTGGTGAAAGTTGAACTGAGTCTTGACAGATGAAAAAATCACTCGGGTTCTTGGAGTCTAATCTCATCTCAGTTAATGTAGAAACTTTCAGAATAGTAGTAAGACTTGTTACTCTTTATTGAACACTCAGTTTTCATCAGGTATTTTGTGTAATTGGTCTCCTTTTTTAATTTTCACAGACTCATTCATAGTACTGATACTTTTTGCATTTTCAATGTGTCAACGCATACATGTGAAAGTAGGTATGTAGGTATTAAGTTGCTTAAAATCATAGAGCTACTGTGTGTACCACAGTTGTGGGAAAGCATGTCAAAAGGATGAAATAAACAACTTGGGATGTTAACATACCAGGGACTAGGGGCTGGGGGTATAGCTCAGTGGCGTAAGTGCTTGCCTGGCAAGCACAAGGTCCTGAGTTCGATCCCCGGTACCGGAAAAAAAAAAAAAGAAAGAAAAAAAAAAGAAAAAAAAAGAACATACCAGGGAAGCTTCCTAATATTAACATATTAAGGACACGTCAGTATGTCCGTAGTGAGTAATTTATTCAGCTATTTATACAGTACTGGTTCAATGAATATTTGAAGTATTGCTGTGAATAAGATAAACAAAAGGAAAATGTGTCCTAATGGTTAGTGGCGCACAGTAAAACAGAAGCAAATCAATACATTTGGCCACCAGGGAGCCTAGGAAGAAAGTGAGACAGCTGACAATAGAACAAACCATTAATAGCTTCTGAAGAGGAACCAAAATCTGTCACTAGAGCAACATATGCTCATATAAATCAATTTCAGGCTAATGGTAAAGAAGAGCAGGCATATAGTTTCACATGCAGCCTGATTGTTTTGTGACAAAATTAAAAACTGATTTGAATATATGTGTGTATATATGTCTATTTTTTGAATGAATAAAGATTAATGCAATGAATCTACATATAAGTGAAATCAAGATAATGATGCCCACCAAGTTGAAGTAGGGGAAACAGAGTGGTGGGTTGGTGAAAGTAATATGGGTACGTTGTTACCCAGATCACAGCTCTTGTGAGTGTATTCCGAGTTGACAGATTATTATCACATTTTAAAAACTATCTAGTTACCTAACAAAAATAAATGAGGCCATGCATGGTTCAAAAATGGATTGTTGCATAAAATTCAGTTTAATCCAAAATATGCCCCTGAGTTTCTTAAAATAAAGAAAGAGGGCTGGAAAACAATTGCCTAACTACGTTTCTGGGTTTCTCAAACAGAAGAAGCTATATCAAGACTCTGCAGCAATAGAACCCGCAGAGGAATAGATAGCATGTGCTGCTGGAACATGATTGGCAGGAGGGAACAAGCGAGGCGGGTCCAGAGGCCGGAAGTAGAAAGTGCAGGGGCGAGGGGCAAGAGGAAGTCAGCACAGCCACTGAACAGAGATAGTGGTGTGGACTCCGGATCTGGGCTTCTTTTCAGTTTCTGTAAAATGATGAGAGTGATTCACACATTTCTGTGCAGATTGCTGTCATCAGGGAAGCTTTCATTTACATATTGATTTCCAGGTGAGTTTGTGTTTGAGGAACAGCCCATTATTTTAAAAATTATAAAAGTCATTGTCTTGGATGCGGGCTAAGACTTTTACTGTCTAGCTGATTGATTTACCTGTGGTTTGTCTATCTGTACAGAATTGTAGGATCCAAACACAAATTACCCCACCGATTCTATTAGCTGCAGCGGAGGTACCTCATATGTGGAGACCACATGCTCCCAAAGAATACTTGACCATTTTAGAAGGCAGGGTCTTCCTTATTTGAAAATCATGAGAGATTTCATTCTATTCTGCTCTTTTTGATGAGAAAGTGATAATCACACAACCATGTGAGTTAATACTCAACTAAAGAGTTCATGATGGCAAAATATGTCTCAAGAATTCTGCGAAAAATTTCTATTCATAAAATGTTGAAAAATACTGACAGAACACTGAGGTCCCATGCAACACACATATAAGTCAGTCCACTTTGAGAAAATCACTGGGATATTTTTTCCAGTTGCATCGACACTGTCCACATTTCTTAAGATTTTTCCAGTCTTCATCTCACCTGTTTTCTATGAAGGGGTGTCTTTATGGAACACTGTAAAGGACATGGTACGGAACAGATATCAAAGGATGTGGATTACACTACAGCTCTGCAGGGGCAGGCTTTCTTTCCTACTGCTTCCTCTCCTATAGAATGAGGGGCCTGGACTAGGAAAATCACAAAGCTACCCCATATCAATTTATGATTATTTGTTGAAACTTTTACAGAATAAAAATAGCCTCCCTTTTATTTTTATACTGAAAATAAAAATGATTTCAAAGTTTATAAATAGTATGTGTAAATGAAAAACTTCAGTAGGTTTAGATTAATTATTGGGCAAGTACAGATGGTTTGAAAGTATTTTGAAACTTAAATAAATTAAGCAAAACCAATAGATAGTGAAATTTCCTTAAGGTGAGTTTTTGACAATTTGTTCATTGAAGAGTCATGCATTTACCAAATAAAAATGTACTCCGTCCTATCAGGGAAAAGTAAACTTAAAACCCACCATGTATGTATACTTTCAGTTGTAATAAATTCAGAACAAAAGTTTTGTTTTTCAAAATATCAAATTAAACATAAACATGCAAAATCTTATTAGTATGTGGATTCTCAATAATGATGAATGGTAACTGGAAAAGTTAATAGTACAAGGTGAAAGGGACAAACAAAAAGAGAAACCCTCATTATTCCATCTTGAGGAAGATGAGAAACCTGTCTCCACAGATTTCAAAACCTGGCCAGTTAACCTCCGATTCACAGAAGAGCACTAAATAAATTATCAGGTATGGAGTTAGGAGATGGGAGCTTGGAGGGAGGAGGGCAGCCCGTCCACAGGGTCAGAAAATGACAATTTGGCATAAGGCAGAAAAACTGTGGGATTTACGTATTCTAATTTTATTTTCAATTTTTAAATCTAAACATATTTAAAATGAGTAATCATCTCAGAATTTTTCCCATAATAAAATTCATATTTTATATACTTAATTACAGTTTATGTCCTGTAGGATTTATGTTTGCGTAAATGCCTGGTGCTTGCATGTATTTAAACACACACATACAAAAGAGAAACATAAGCCTTTCAGTAAATGTATTCCCAAAGATAAAAGTTGAGCCAAGAAATATAATTTGTTCCTTATACTATCAGTATTGCCATAAGTCAAATATACCAGTTCACTGATGAATGAAGAAATGTATGTTAAGCATAAACTTGTATGTATTCGTGTTCTGGTTCAATTTAGTTGATATTGGTTTATGTGTTTGTGACTATAAGGTTATGCCAATTGTTAATCCTTGTTCTTCTAATATTGATATTAAGGAAGTGAGATGATCCCTCTGTTCAACAAACATTTATTGAACAGCAGAAACTATCTTAGGTGCCTTGGAGGCCCCAGACAGTAAATCAAACAGAACTCTATGTTTTTTGGAGCTTATACTTTAGCAAGAGAAGATGTACAATCACCAAACAAATAAACCAGCAACAAACAAATAAATGATATAGTATATCAGATGATAAGGACTATGGAAAGAAAAACAAAAAGAATTGCAAATTCTCTACTTCACAACTCATTATTCACAAAATTCTGGACATCTGTTGGAGAAGTGTAATCTCATAAGAGGATATCTATTGGATAAAACAAAATACTAAGAGAATATTATACACATTATGATCCAGGATCATAACTATTTTGTTCAATCCTCTTATATACCATATTATTCATTTCAAAATTACTTTGAAATATATTGAAATGCTAAATTTTTTATATTGGTTGTATTTTAGTTCATTTTCTTAGTTTTCTATGGAAGCCCAAACCTCATCAAAAATTGATGGCCATGTGATCCTGGAATACGTTGATTGTAGGAAGTTATACAGTATGCAGACAGTTAATACCTATAATAATAGTGTGACTTTGAAGTTTTGATCTAGGAAGTACTAAGGAATCTTTCCCTAAAACAAAGCTTCCAAATTCAGAGGATTATTTCTTTGTATTAAATAGGTCTATGATGCATAAATATACATGTATCATTTAAAATATATTGCAATTCTGTATGGACTGCTTTAAATATATTTAATTCAGATCTGCTTTATATAACATTTTAGACTTTTCTTTGCCCACCAGATTTAAGTTCCTGGATGTCAAGGGCTGACTTGTACCATCAAAGCACATTCAACATAGTCGGGATTTAATAACATTGGTTGAATTGCTAAATGCTCAAAATAATTAAATCATCAGCTAAGGACTTAAAAACATTTTGTTAAACAGAAAATTTTGCAATAGGATTTCAAAGAAACATGATTGAATTTGCTTTCTTTAAAGTTCTAGAAGTCAGAAGAAATAAAAAAATAATAGAAGATTGGATTCATTTTGCTATTTGCACAGTGTCATCTTTTGCTCCTTTCACTAAGCCTATTCAGAGTTGCTTCATTAAGGAAATAATAAAGGCACATAAATATCTGCTCTCAATTGTGGAGTCTCATGACAGCTTTAGAAATAAGTATAAATATGTTCACTATTGTTATGTACTTGTTATCATTAGGATGGCAATAATAAACCTATATTTTAAAGATGTTAGGCAAGATGGTCAGTAAACTTCATATTTTAAAATATATTTGGTTTTTCTACTACAGTAAAAACATGTAACAATTTATGAAAGAATAATTTCTCATCTTTTATGGAAAAGTCTTTATCTTCTCTGGGGTCTTCAATGGCTTTCTTTCTTTTCTAATTTATTCATTCCATTTTAACATATTGATTCTATTCATAATGCAATCATGATAATCTTTAAAATAGCATTACTAGATGTCAGGTAAGATACAAAACTGTTATTATACCCTAGATATTAGCAAATATATGCTCTGAAAAAATTAACCACTGCATAATGCTATTTACCACTTTTTGTAACATACTTTCCTTTATTTTCAGAAAAAATAAATGCAGAAAATATTATATAATTATAGTTTGGAGTTAGTGTGTGCTGTTTTCCAACTTTTCAATTCTTATGTTTTTTTCCCCATCCAATAATCTTTGCTAAACTTTCATTTTCTTTCTACTATAAACATATATTTTAAAATCATACTTCCCTGGTATAATAAATTCAAAGCATTTCTCTGTTTCTAGGAAAAATGTGAAAATATGAACTTTGAGTAGCTATTTGAACAAGTATTTAATTTGTTAAAGGAAAATAAATTGTTATTATGAATTGAATTTAACTTGAAGGGAAGTAATTTGATTGCAAAACTGATTATGTACCAATAAAACAGGCAGTTGTTTAAGTGATATGATTCGAATCGTGGTAAAAATTGCTTGCCTCAATAATTTCCTACCCCGATTTTCCATACTGCCAGAGATACCATACAACGTAATTGAATTCATTATGACACAAGCAGATACCATTTGCTAAATAAGAAATATTCCTAGGCTAGATATCATATTAAATACTTCCCTAAGGAGACTTGGTTCACTAGATGCTGTTTTCTAAAGCAATTAGCTGAGAAGTGCAAATCAGAGCAGCCTAAACTTTAAAGGTAAGGATGAAAGAAACTTATGAAGTGGAAAATGCCTTTTCGGAGTACTTAGAAAATGCTTCGGTGGTGGATTATTGTCAGCTAGAGAGCACCATGAAAGTACTTGCTGTCTGAGCTAACATCTACAGATCGCGTGAGAGTGCTCCAGATGTGAGGCTAGAGTGTTGCACAGGAGGACCCGCGGTCAGCACTCCGCAGGGGGATGGTCTTTCTCATAATAACCACCGTTCATACTGCCCATTCTGTTACATTTTTTCTATATACAATTTTGTATCTCAGTTTTCTACCTCTCTATCGATGTATATACTGAATTTCTATAAATTAGCCATCAAGCCCTCATATACTAAGGTAAAATAATCATACATATTATTCATTACTATGGAGTAGTTACAGTTACTTACCTGTACCCATTGCTAACATTGTACAATTATTGGAGAGCAAAATATAGAACCTAAATACAGATGAGCCTTCACTGATCAGTGATGTTCTAAAGAAGTGAAATCAGTTTGAAATAATATCCTGTGAAAAAATCTTAGAAGAGACTTGTGTTGCCACTCAGTTCATAGTACCCTAGCGAAGCTGTTTGAAATTAGATAAGATTTTTTTAAGGTTGTATAGATTCTCCACTGGTCTGAAGATAGTACAGTTAATTTTGTTAGGAATTATCTTATATTAGGAAACAAAGTACAAGGTCTTAAAAACACAAAAAATAATCTAAAACAGGGAGATATATTATTTTTAAATGTAGACAATCATAAAATGATGTTTTGGTTCTTTTCCTTTGAAAATTTATTCTTCATGGTGTCCTTATTCTCCTGCTGCGCTCAAGAAGCAAGTACAGGCATTTGTGAAAGTGTGTGTACTCTTCTACTTCTGTGATGTGTACTCTGCATTTACTGGTTACTGGCTGTGATGTTTTCATGCCTCAGCTCCCTGCAAGAAGCTTCTGTGGAATGCACCTGCTCGTCAATAGTACTCCTGACACATGCCTGCTCGGCTACTCATTTCAGAAAGCAGACTCAGAACTCTTCTCATCCTTCCATCGCACTTCATACTATCTCTATGGCAGCGTGCAGCCTTTAGTGAGAAATTATTGCTGTGTTTTCTCCCTGTATTTGGGTACCATTTTCCTTGAGATCGAGATGGTACCATTTCAGTTTTTCTATCTCTAGATTTTAGCACTGTGTGTATCACCATATGCGAAATCATGCAATGTTTCCTAAATTAGCAAATAAATGAATAATAGTTGAATATGTGGATGAAAGATTTTATCTAAAGAACTGAATGTATTCTGGGTCACACATAAATACTGGAATGGAAATATTTCAGATAATGTTCAAATCATTATCTTCTACTAATTAAAAGTAAATAATACCGACGTTTGGGTTATCAGTAACTCAATTTTTCTTCAACAATTATTATCAATATTTCAAAGGAAGCAAACACTTTAAATATTACTTTTAGAAATTAAAAATTGTGTCATGTATATTTTTAGAGAAATTCAACTGAAGCCAAGAACTATATTCTATGTTCTGGCTTCTTCCTTCTTCTCCATTCGCTTTTAAAGACCACTGAGCACATCACCCCCACACAATTTATGTTCATGAAGGGACTACTGAATAACTGTTTAAGTAAGATATCCAATGTTTTTGCTACATACGATAAATTCTTACACATACAACATTCAAATTAATGGAAAAATATAGTCACATTTTTGTGCATTTACTCTAATACTTGAACTCTTTTTCAAGGTCACACATACTATCCTTTATTAAATAATTTATGGTTTTTATTTATACTAGCTTTGGGATAGTTAAAAATAACTAGGTAGGCTTTCCGTTATTTGAGACCATTGTTAATTGATGTCCTCTTATTGTAATACCTTTCTGCATCTCCCTAGCAAACACTAGTAATTGAAGACACAGATACATATCTGCTGGTGTCTAGAGACCGCCTGCCTAAAGATAGCCCTTTGTTGTGTTCTCAGCAAATAATAATTTATCTCTGACCACACTGTACCTTAGTTGGTCAGGAAACGATAGTAGGGTCTGTGCTTATCACATCTGTAATGCCCTACAACATCACAGACAGGCCACAGAAGCGCTTTATCCAGTACGGTGTCTCCTAAACATCTAACAAAAATGTTCCTAATAACTAAATTGTCCATGAATGTGGGTGATAATAATGTCCTTCAAATGGAATAGTCATGTAGATTGACTTAAAAAGACATGCACATAAAACACTAAGCAGAATATCTGACATACACTAAAAGTAGTGTAATTTGTGAAGATTTCAATTTTCTTTGGGTTATAAGAAATTTTGTAGAACAAAAAAACTATCATAAAACACTTTGTAATTTTCGGTGCTAATTTTTATTACTACAGGTTTGCAGTATGTAACGATTGCGTCCAGCATGGGGCCCTGATGTGTGCACACAGCACGTTTCAATTCCTTTTTCTTCCCCGCTCCTGGGCACCCTCCACCTCCATTTCTTCATCTCTCTCTCGTTTGCACAAGATCCATATCCCTGCATAAAACACGTATTAATGGATGATATGGAAAGAGATCAAAAGTAACATTTAATGTAATCTGATTAGTTGAGTAAGGTATAATGAACCACATTAACAACCGTAGCTTTAAGAAAGTAGAGGCTGACACCTCTCTCCTGTCAGTCTAGAGACATTCAGCCCCAGGAACCTACAGCTGCTGATGTGGTACCATAGTGTTGGGAGCCTAGATTCTGAACCATTTGAAGATCTACAACTACTTCAATGTTGTTTTCATTTGTACAACTGAATAATACGTCTCCATAGTATGTCTTTGAGAAAGAAGGAACAGAGAAAAATAAAGGCTCACCCCTTACTTGTAAAGACAAAATCCAGCTATGCCATACATTCCTCCCCCATCACACTGGTCAGGACTTAGCTGCATTAAATGCTGGGAAAGGTAATATTTAGTTTGGTGAACATGTTCTCAACAAAACAACCCATCATATTGTAAGGATGGAAGAGATGTTCTCTAGGGAAACACTTAACAATCGCTGCCATAGTATCAGAATGTGAAAATTAAAGTTATAATACCTGTCCAAAGACAAGCTAGAAAATCATTTCTGAGTTGATATGTATGTGTATATTTGGTATTGAACAAAGTAATAATAATAATCAAATATATTGCAGCTATACAACAG
This sequence comes from Dinomys branickii, assembly GCA_004027595.1. Lineage (NCBI taxonomy): Eukaryota > Metazoa > Chordata > Mammalia > Rodentia > Dinomyidae > Dinomys > Dinomys branickii. Next base: position 92,883 of record PVLD010006271.1, read on the forward strand.
AGAAGTTCACTAGAAGCATGAGAGTTGCCTTTGTCAAGACATCTCTTAGACAAGAAGATGCTCTGTTCTGTGGACACTCTGGATTAGAGAGATTTCCCCTGCCTAAATCTATGTGCATATCCAAATGTTTCAGATCAATTCCATTCCTTAGGCTGATGCTAAGCCAGCCCTATCTTCAATGCTCAGAATTAGAACCCCCCCTCTATAGGAGGATACACTTTTGTGAGGAAGGCTCAGGCACTAGAAAAAAAACAAGGAAACTGTATTTTCATATTAAAGTAAACGATAGTGATCTAGGCAGACTGAGTGCAATTAGTTCCTTGGAATTAAGCCAGGACATCAAGGCAAGCACCGCTTCTTCCCTGAAAGGTGCCTTGGGATTTTTAATGGCCACTTATGGTCAAGCCTGTAGTTTTGCATCTCATCTAGAAAAGAGTACCTCTGGGAGTCGAAGGTTTCCAGCTCCATTGCTTGCTAACTACTGACAATGTTTAACAAATAAGGGAAGTAAATGTTGAGAACTGGAAGCATGAGGATTTTGTGCTGTGAATCAGTTCCTGATTATTTGTTCAGGAGAGTTCTGTGTTTCGTGGGTGAGTGTGATGGTAACTGTTGGCCATGCGTGATTTGTGTAATATAACTATTTTATTCAAAATTAGTTGATATGCATGACCTTTTTCAATCTCACAGATAGATGTCAATGTATTTTTCAAAAGGCTATGCAACATTTCCGTTTCTAGAAACATTTGTCAATGTTTACTTATGAATAATACATGTTAAGATATTTTATATAACAGAGCTCTGTATTTCGTAAATAGTCAGATAGAAATTTATATTTCTATCAGCATTATAAATTGTAAATAAAAATACAGAAATTTAGCTGTGTGCTTTTTGCAATGAATTAAGTATTTCTTGGTAGAATGTGTTACAATAATGGAGTTTTTGGAAATAGAATATTGGGGAGGTTGAATTCCTAAAGGGAAAGATTTCCTGTGTTTAAATTATTTCCTCACATTTTAGAGAATCTTTAGAAATTTTATGGATTGCTTTTGTCCTTGCTATATTGAGAAGAAACAGACTCCTGAATATTTTCTTTTGAAGGGGGCAAACAATAGTATAATACCTGAGGGAAGTCACTTTTCTTTCTTAGTAATTTCTAGGAAAAAATATTAGAAATTGTAAAAACATCATTTTAATGCATTATAGCCCTATATTTCATAATTTACATATGTCAAATCAAGTGTGCAAATACTACTATTATTTGACTTGATTGTCACATTGCTTCCATAAAATTCACTTTCTTTGCTAGAAATTTGCCTTCCTTTGAGAGTTAAAAAAAATAAACTTTGACCCTGATATTTCCACTTGTGGAGACTATTCATGTGAAGATTTTATAAATCATTGCTCTTTTTTTTTTTTTTTTTTTTTTTGCGGTACTGGGGATCGAACTCAGGACCCTGCGCTTGCTAGGCAAGCGCTTATTCCACTGAGCTATATCCCCAGCCCCTCATTGCTCTTTTATGAGTAAGGCTACTAGCAAATTTGTGGTTGGTCCTAGAAGCCTATTGAGAAGGAAAAGAGGCATTATTTTTAGTTATGCTCAGACAAACAGAAGAGTCCTATTCTAGAAGTCAAATGTGTGGTCACACTACCCGTGGAGTGCGCATCGCAGTTCCTAATTGTGTGTTCATGTGCAGATGTGTAATTGATTAAAGCCCCGTGCCATAGTAACTGTTCACATCGTGTCGGGAGCCCTCCACCTGCTCTTATTTTCTGACACTTAACAATAACACAGGAACATTCTTTCCAACCCTTCACACTGATTTGTTACGTCAGAGAGGATAGACTTCCAACCAAAGGACAGATTGATTGATCAGCTGAATGAGATTCTACTTGATTTAAGATTGTTTTTAAGAAAGAGAAAAAACATTTCCTTGTTTTTATTCCTTTTGGTTATGGTTGCCTCTTATCTATTTCATTAAGATCCTTGTCTTGCTCTTTATCAGTTTGAGTAAGATCCTTAGCAAGGCTACATTTTGTGCCCCGATTGTAAATCAAACATTGTTAAATTTTTCATGTTACTGCCTCTATATAATTCTACTTGTCTACTGTGCAATGATCTATAATTTTAAGGATTTTGTTTTAATATCTTCACTTCAGTATTCTGTATAAGTTACATGTATGATTCAATTATGAAGTGTATGCCCTACACTTACAGAAAGCAACATACCTACCTCATTACTGAACAGTAATTGTGATAATTTTTCATATACCTCACCTCATTTATTTCCCTTTAAAATATTAGTACTTTTTCTGATGAGCAAAGTAAAGCTTTATGAACATGAAGGTAATAAAGTTTTTTGTTCCAGTATTATATGTACACAAATATTAAATATGTATTATTTATTTTAAGTGAATTGTATTCACATTTGTGATTCTATGTTCTCAATTATGTTTTGAACTCTTTTTGAGAGACAGGTTCTTGCTATGTAGCTCAGAGTAGCTCACTCTGTAGCTCAGGCCATTGTCAAAGTCCCAGCAATCCTGCCTCAATTTCCTGGGTGGTGGGACTACAGGTGTGTGCTGCACGCCCAGTTGATGAGTGCTCAGATTTTCTGCTCGTGCGTTCATAAAATTATGCCCATACTTTCAAATTCCTCAGAAACCTATTCACAATTTATATAGTGTTGATGATACTTACATACTATAAACACTACTATAATTATTAGTCCATTAATGCTATATATTTTGCAAATTTCCAATATATTTGCCCAATTATACAATTTTTGTTTGTGATTATTTGATTGAAAAGAATGACTAATTTAAAATTTTTAGTGCTCATTGATGAATTAATTCTGAGAGTAGTTTAAATGTAGCTTTAATATTAGCATTTAAAAGATCAGTTTAAAATAATTAAAAGATTCAAATGGCACTGTTTCTCAAAAGAATGAAAGAGATCTTGATCACTGTCCTGTCATTCTTGAAGCGTATCTATTAACTTACATTTCTTGAGTTTCATAGTTTTAGGAGGGTTGTAATATAGGGTCAAAAAGGAAAAAACCCGCAAAACATTATTTAAAATATTGATGTTATTAACAGTATTCACTAAGTACAAAGAAAATTGGATAATATTAAGGTAGTATAAGAGGTAATTTGCAGAAAGGACATTGAACTCTTCCTATAACAAACTGTTAGTGCAGGATGTTCCATAGAACTAGCCCCTGTTGGATTTATCTTTTTTTTTGATGCTCAGATCCATTATTTCAAAAGTTTCAGATCCAGGTAGCATTGCAAATCAAAACCTCTCTGACATTGGGACACTTGACAGGATATTTCCCTGGCCTCAGAGAATTCTAATAGTCAAAGCCATTACTTGTTTTTTTCTGCTATTTTATTTCTTTATGTATTTTTTTATTTTACAGAGAATTAAAGAAACAACAGTAGCAAAATGCCAACAACATAGACAAAAAACAGCAAAAACAATAAGAACGATGCAGAGTTTTGCAAAAAAATGACAGGGATTAACAGTGGTTGTTATATTGCATATTTTTATCTTCATCAAAGTTGGTCAGATTACCAGATGTAAGGATGCAAATTTAATCAAACCATTAAAGAGAACAAAAATAAAAATAAAAAAATTATAAATGATACAGTTTCACAAGATAATATGAAAGGAATTCAATGATGGTTGTTATGTTGCATATTGTTGCCTTCAAATTGGTTGTTTAGACTGCCAGATATAAGCAAGCAAAAGTGGTCAAAACAATTTAAGCATTAACTGTTCTTTTCAATAAACCATTAGACATCAGCAGTACAGTTCTCCCAGCTGTCCTTCTGTGTATATATATATATATATATATATATATATATATATGCATATATTTTTCCCCTTCTTTCTTTCTTTTCTTCTCTCCTTTCCCTCATCCTGGTTATTTCTTCTTTTGAGCAATTTCTTTCCCTTTCCCAACATCTATTGTACGTTTTGGGTTCCACTTACTCGTTATGTATTTTCAAAACATATGTTTTTCAGGGTTAAAAATTAACATCTTTCTTTACCTGCTGCATAGCTTATTAAGCTGTTTATTCTAATGTTTATCAATGTGTCTCTAAACTTTCTCTGAATATGATTATTTCTTTATTTATCAGTTCAAGGCATTATCTATGGGACCCTACTGTAACAATCTTGCAAATTGGGCTCTTGAGCTCCAACAACAAACACTTTTATCTTGAAGTTGACAATCAATAGAGTTTTGTGTTATTGTTTTATTGTTTCTAAAAACTATTTTACAGATAGAAATCTATAATCATATTTATTTTCCAGTTTACTTTTAAAAACTATTCTTCCTGGTGTTTCTATTTGGCTTCTATTTCTTTGGAGGACTTGCTTTTACCAGAGTTCCGTGACGGTGTTTCTTTACTGCATCACCCACGCACGGGGTCCCCTTGTCCTGGAGGACACTCTTCTGGGGCGTCAGTTTTAGTGGCTCCGTCAGCTCCTCTCTCTGTCTGTGCACCTGTTACTTCTCTTTACCAGCTTCTTAGGATGGATCCCTAATCGCAATCTTTTATATTGCTTCGTTCTCTCATTTTCTTTACGGAAGTCTTCATGGGTCTTCCTATTCACCCACCTCGCCTCCAAACACGGCAAAGAGTAAACTTACTGGTAAAGAGTCAACTTATTCTCTCATGGGTTATCTGATTGCCTTGCTTTCCCTTTTCATTCCTTTCGGCAGCTAGAACAGCTGAGAGAATTAGATCCTGAGACTCTATTTCAAGCTGGTTATTAGTGTAAACACATGAGCGTTACTGAGGCAGTCACAGACCCAGATACTTAATACAACAGATGTGATAACTGGACTATAGAGGTGTTTTACTTTGTGTAGAAAGTCTTTTAAAATTGAAGGTATTTACCAGTGATGTCTGTTTTTCTGGGCCTTCTGAACCAAACTGAGCTCATGTTTCCTCTTGATACTACACTAAAAGAGCTGCGCAGCCACTAAGTACTTAGCTATGAGGAAATTTCCAGGGTTCCATGTCTACCACTCTCTGTTCTTTGCATCTGCCTTATCTTTCCATTTAAGGGGAAATTCTAGAAAGAACTGAGTTTAAGACAGAATTTGATTTTTTTGACTTGGACAAAAGAGCGTAGAATTATCTGTTTGCTAGAATTGCTAGAATTATCTAGCAATAATTTAACATATGCTATAGATATAAAATTATGGGAAGTTTCCTGAGCTTTGTGTTTGTGTTCTTCCCATTTCTGTCATTAGAACCTAGTCTTTTCCTAATGCACCAAGAAGTGTAAGGATGTACTTTGGATGGGCTTGTCTTTGATTATCCTGGAATGTTCATTTAGATGCAAAATGTCACAAGATACATTTTTCTTTCATTAATATGCATTTACCACCTGTCAGCCAAATAGATTAAAAATTGCTTATTAGCAAAGTTGAATGAATAAACTGTATAAATAAATGAACTTTTATACTTCAGGATATCTACATTGTGTGGAAGGATTTTCTTTGAAAATGTGCCAACTTTTTTTTCAACTTTTGGCTCACGTCTTATTATCCTAGCTGTAATTAGAAATCTTGTGAAATTAAGAACCATTACATTCAATGAGTTTTCACTTCGGAAATTTGCCCAGCGGCACCCAGCCCTTGGGTCTGCCTAGAATTGGGCTTTCACTGAGTTCTCCCTGCTCTCCTCCTATTCACTCTAAAAGGGAACGTCTTTTCCACTTAGCTAATTAATTACACCTGCCAACAAGCAGATGGTTCTGTAGGCTTTGAAGCATAGAAATAACTAGGTGCGCATCAGTTAACGTAGACTTCCTTCAGCTGCAATTTAGGTTATAACTCCTCAAGTTCCAGAGGGAAGAATTTTAAATGATTACAAATAAAATGATAATTTGAAAACGTTTTTAATTTCAAAAATATATTGCCAGGTATCAATTTATTGCTCTTTTTTCCCCCCTGATCTTAGCACCGGCACAGTTCTGCAATACTTAGGCTTAGCATCTAGTTTGGAACAATACTACCAGATGTTGCCATCTAATTGCTCTGAGTTCCAAACAAAAAATGAGCCACTTAGAAAATTGTTAGGAATCATTTTAGAAACATGATGATTTTTGGGTTAGGTTGTTTAATTGTAAGGAAATCTATATGTGTAACAGTGGAGAAACTGGAACTGAAGCCAGAGTGAATCATCCTATTAACACTGCCGCTACTTGTATTTCAAAGCTTTATGATAATTTGGGTAGTATTTTTAAATTTTATTGGTATATATATAATTTATTATAGGGAATCTGTACCTATACATGATATGTCTTCCTTCTGGCTAGTAATTTTTTCTTTTGCATCTGAGGTAAATAGCTTCCAATATATATCACTCTAGTTTAGTGTTGAAGGTAAAAGCCCTTCATGTAGGACCTACATCCATAAAACTGTACTAATCATAGAATATAAAATATAGCAGATAATCTTTGCAGCACGGTATTTTGTAAAGTGATATTAAGATATCTAATTTAAATTTTCTCAAATTCAATTAAATACTTAGTTTCAAAAGCTATCTAAAACATCTTGTATAAGTCTACCTTATATGTAAGAAAGTTTTAGTTAAACTGTTTGCTTTGACAGGTAATGTCCTTAAATTTGAACACGTACTTTTCTTACTGGCAGAGTAAACCTTAAATGTACAACGCATTGTACCATAGCCTTTTGGGGCAATATATTTTATTCTTACCTTTTATCTCAGTTCATTTATGAAATTAATGTAAATAAAGTTAAGTAGCCCAAACTCCCAAATAAAATAACCTTCCCTTTTTATGCTAATTTTTAAAAAAATTATGCTTTTCTAAATAAAAAAATATATCTAATGGGCATGTCCAAAGAGGGACAGATTTAACTATATTAAAGAAAGAATAATTTTTAACATGTATGTCTCAAAGGGATACTTTAGTTTTCTTATGATATTGAGGACAGAACAATCCAATAATTTGAGATGACTAAAAACCAACTGTTTTAATTTTGGATTCTTCTTCCATCTTATGAACCTTAACTTTGCCTTTCAAGTGATTAGAATATTATGCTTAACAATGAAATAAGCTCATTGACATGGATCTGAATAATTTGATATAATTTGAATAATTTAGCCTTTGCTTTCTTAATATTAATTACACAACAATCAATAAGGAAACACCTTATAGCAAGAATGCAGATTTGGTCAGAGGAACCAAACTCCCTACATATTTTAACTTCCATTTTCATATTTTCAGGAATGCATTTGCAAAAGAGCATAGAGCCAGCATCTTCTCAGGCTTATGACTTTGCATTCGTAATTAAAAATCATTTTACCTATTCATTAAACCAAAGCTCAAAGGACTGAGTGTAGAATTCCCACAGTATTAGAAAATAATAAAATTGGCTTTTGGTGTTTCTTCTTAAGCTCAATCTTCCACTGCATTGAAGCGCTTTTCCTTAAGTAGGCGGAATTCTTAAAGTTTTATTGTGCTTCCTTTTCCTCTGTGCCTCCTTTTGACAGGAGCAAAAGGAATGCACGTCGAGTGTTGAGGTTGGGATACAGCCCAGGTGCTAACAGTGCCAACATTTTTAATGCCTATTTTTTTTTCATGCAGAAACAATCCCTTAAAAGCATAATTTTACCTTTCAACCTGATAAAATATTTTCAAAAAGGATTTCAGGGAAATTACTTTGAGTAGTTAATTATACTCAGAAGAAGGTTACATAAGAGTGTGCCTCACCTCTACTTCAACATTTTCTTTCTTTCTTTTCCCTGGTCTTTCCTTCTAATAATAAAGAGAATATAGTGTAAGAAGTTTAAAAGCAGACTCTCAACTTGGCAGTTCAACTGAGTTGTAATCAGAGTGGCCCAAACTCTTACCAGTTGCTCAGTTCTCTGAAGTACAATTTTCTCAACTGTAAATGAAGCCATTAATAATTACCTGAAAGGATATCTGTCTAATACAGAAAATATTGCATTGTAAATATTCAAATAAAGGCAGCACTTATGAATCATGAGATTATAGTGGAGAGTCAGCAATGGGCTTTGTGCCATTCAGGCAGACAGTGGGCCTTGGCTTCGTGTGAAGTGTTTGGCAACCTGAGGATTTATCTGTCTCATACTTGCTTTTCTTTTGGGGCCCAGGTTTCTCTGTAAAAGGTTCTGGACATAAGGATCTTAAGTATTTCAATGAATGTCTAGAACCCATAACATACTCTGAAAAGGATTTCCGAAACCCAAAGACACAGGTTAAATTATTTTTAAAAATGAAAAAATGCACAAACACAAATACTACAATTTGCAATAATTGTTGTATACTGGTTTTAGTTCTGTCCACGAAGGACCTTTATGAGAAGGAGAAGAGAAAATGACCGACAGGATGGAGGAAGGCTGCTTGGCAGAGAACTCCGCCTATTCTTCCGTAGTAAAGCTCATCATGCATCATCTGGGGCTGGGGATATAGCTCAGTGGAATAAGCGCTTGCCTAGCAAGTGCAGGGTCCTGAGTTCGATCCCCAGTACCGCAAAAAAAAAAAAAAAAAAAAAAAAATCATGCATCATCTGAACATTAGATATGTGGATGAGCTGTGGAACATGTTAGCAGGTTAACTCCTTTACTCCGTACAGTGGTGCTGTGTGTGTGGTGCTATCAGTACCTTTATTTTAGAGTTGGCTTAGTCTTGAAAGAGATAGCTAAGGGTACTGCATGGTGAGTCATGACGTTCAAGTCTGGCTCACAGCTGAGGAAATATTCCCATTTCAATAGCTCGCTTTCTTTCTGTCTGTCTTTCTTTCTTTCTTTTGTTTGTTCTTTCTATTTCTTTACAGGGTTTCAAAACAAAATGATAGGAATTAACAGCGGTTGTTATATTACATATTGTTATTTTAAATGAAGTTGCTTAAGTTACCAGAGGTAAGGATACAAACCAGTAAAGAGAATAAAAAATAATTTAAGAAATTTAGTAATGATACAGAGCTTTACTAAACAAGATGGTAGGAATTCACCAATGGTTATTATAGTGCCTGTTGGTTGTCTTCAGATTTGTTGTTTAGATTGCCAGATATAAGCATACAAAACTGGTCAAAACAATTTAAGCAGTCTATCCTTTGGGGCTTTCTGCGCGGCTCGCCCGATGCGCATGAAACGTGAGCCCGCTGGGCGTTGCCGCCGCCAGAGAGCCGATCTCTGTCGGGAGTCGCCGGAGAGCTACCGTTAACATACCTCACAGATCTAGAGAAAATATGCCTCAAATTCATCTGGAACCAGAAGAGACCCAGAATAGCAAAAGCAATCCTGGGCAATAAAGAAAAGTCAGGTGGAATCACAATCCCTGACCTGAAATTATACTACAAAGCAACTGTAATAAAATCAACCTGGTACTGGCTAAAAAACAGACCTGAGGA